>JAQIUQ010007054.1:0-171706 GCA_030378365.1 Hybognathus amarus | reverse complement strand
TTAATGTTGCTTTTCGTTCAGTTACGTATTTCTTCTCTGTTTATGGCATTAATTAATATCTTGAAAAACTCAAATAAAACAAATATATAAATATATACTATAGTTACATATACTGCTTTTACAAGTAGTTACATAGCTGCTGTGTACTATCCCTATGAAATTCAAGAAGTTTGCAAAGTACCTAAATAAACTGATGCTGACAAAGCACAAGTCGAATCAGATTGGCCACATCAGTCATTAAAGGGGTCATGAACTGGCTTTTTAAATTTTATTATATTGTTGTCTAAAGGTCAACTTATGACGTTCGCTTGGTTTTTGCATTCAAAAGTAATATTTTGTACCCTAGTTTTGAGCCTGAGCTGAAAACGCTTGGTTTTTATAGGCGTCTCACACTGACGAGACTTGAAGTAAACGCCCACTGCTGTGAGTGGATGACAGTTTTGCATATTATAATGAGTTTCAGACTCACCCGATCGATGCACTTGGGGGAAATTGTTTTGAAAACGTCCAATGTTGTAAAATGGCAACCGGAATGATTCACCCATACATGTTCGACAAAGAGTCTGTGTGTTGCACAATTCCCTGTCAGATCCAATATAGACGGCACAGCACCGTTACTTTACTCTTAAATTGGTCATACAAATCCAGTATTGTTTACAAAACAATCCTCAGTGAAATGAAGCGAACAGACGGACAATGTTTTACCTGTTTTATCATCTGGAACGCCATTAAAAATAAAGTTTATCCATGGCAGTCCTATTGGAATCCAGAGGAAGCATATGCAGCCACTGTCTTCTTCCACAACCAGGCACTGCACAATATTTAATGAACGGCATGTTTATTTGTCGATCAGCTCGAATACGAAGTTTTATCATCACGAGGTAGGCCTATGTTTTCAGTTCTGAAACTTACAGGATATTCTAATACATATGATGACCTCTTCAGATGTCAAAAGCTCAATGAAAATTTTATTTCTCAGTTCATCACCCCTTAATGAAGGCACTGATCTTCCAAATATAGGCAAAAAAAATTATAAAAATAAAATAAATAAATCTGATCACGGTTTTACATTTTATGGTACTAGAAATGTTTTTTTCCAAAAGCCAAAATATATCATCTTTCTGTGATGATTGTTGAGTTAGCTGGGATTATGTGTTTTGGCTTAGTACAAATAATAGTAAAGGTCAAATTATTCACAAATAATTGTTTCAATCTTTAGTTTTCTTTCAGACGAACCAACTGTCGATCAGCAATGTCCAGGTTCTATATACAGAGGCCAGAAGTGGTGCCCGACCTACGAAAATTGACGTCTTCACCCTTTTTATTGGCAAATATTGTTACAAATGTGTAAAAGATTTTGTAGAGCTATAGTGCTGCCGTCCAGTTGTGCTTGGAGTAAATTGTTTTATGTGTGGCAACACCAATAGAACATGATAATAGCGCAGATTTTAGAATTTTGGCCAGGCTTCTAATACAAAGAAATTATGAACACATGCAAGGAGAACCAATGAAAATTATAGCAACTGATTATGTTGTAGACATTCAATATTAAATGATTTTATATACAATTTATTAAAAAAATAATAATAATAATTTAAATCACAATGCATTTTGGGACTACAAAAAAGAAAAAACAGAGTTCAAGAAGTTTTAAAATGAGGTTTCAAATTGTGTTGAATTTGATCCAAGGATTCGGGCGGGTGCAGTATGAGGGGTTCAGGGAAAATGAGGAGGCTCTTCAAGTGCCATTTAATCCCGTTATCCACTTGACTATGATGTATTAAAGATTGTTGAATAAGTCATTGCTTCACCTCAGGATGACATCTCTACATTTTAGTGTCTCCAAGCACACAGGTGGACAGAATGTCCCTTCTGAGTCAGACTGCATGAAACAGATTAAAGACACTTCTTTTTTACAAGTGAAATGTTACAGAGCAGCCGTGTTTACTATTCCCATGAAATTCAAGTGCTTGCAGTACCTGAATAAAACTCATGTTGACAAAGTGTGGGTAGATAGATCGGCTACATCAACCATTAGTGAAGTAATCTTCCAAATGAAGGCCAACCAAATTCTCCCCCAACTGATCAGGCTGATTTATATTTTTTTGCCAAAAGCCGAAATACATCATCTTTCTGTGATGATTGCTCTGTTAGCTGGGATTATGTTGTAAGTTTTGGCTCAGATAAAAATAAATAAAATAAAGGCCAAGATTCTACATGGATAATTGTTTGAATATTAGAGTTTCCTTTGAGACCTGCATAAAAACTGTCATCACCAATGTCCAAATTTTTCCTGGGTGGGTATATTTACTGAGCAAAATATTATATAAAAGAAAGAGTTTGTCAGGACAAAGGTTTGCCCAAATCCAAGAAAAAGGAACAACAACATACAGTGTGTCCTAAAGGTTTGAGGCCTGAAAAATCTTATTTAGATCTGAAAATGAACAAAGTAAAGAAGTGCAAGTGTTTTACATTTTCAAATGTTCAAAAGAAATGTTATGATGTATAATTAATATGAACTATTTCCGGTTACTGGATATGAAAATAAATAAATAATAAATTACGATTATATATAAACTACCATTCAAGAGTTTAGGGTCAGTATGATTATATGCTCATAAAGGCTGTATTTATTTGAACAAAATACAGTAAAACAGTAATATTGTGAAATATTGTTACAATTTTAAATAACTAGTTTCTGTTTTAATATATTTTAAAATGTAATTTATTCCTGTGATGGCAAAGCTGAATTTTCAGCAACATTACTCCATTCTTCAGTGTCACATGAATTGAATATGCTGAATTGGTGCTTAATAAACATTTCTCATTATTATCTATGTTGAAAATGTTATGCTGCTTACTTTTTGTGTAAACCCTGATAAATTGTTTATTCTTCAGATTATTTGATGAATAGAAAGTTTAAAATAACTTAATTTGGTCAAAACTGTAGTTTTTGCTAACCCCAAGACCTAAGACCTAAGTCACAATAATGAGGAAACAATAAAACAAATGGCAAAAGGAACCAAGACAGAAAAACCAGATAAAATAAAGATAAAAAGTCATTTAGCAGACACTTTATCCAAAGCGACTTACATCTGAGGACTAAACCAAACAAGTCATCATCGTAAAGAGGCAATGACAACACATGAAGTCCTCAAAATACAATGTTCAAACATTGCTCAAGTGCGCTCCCGAAAGCCAACTATGGTCGTGAGTTCCGTCATTATCAGCATCATTCAACGAGTCGGGAAATGTTTCCAAAACCATCGTTCCAGCGAACATTCGCAAACAGCATCACAAATTTGTGTGGTTTGACGACGCTCTCAACCTGTGGTTAAGCATTTCTATATTGCACGACATTTGGATGTAATAAATTGTTATCTTGAGCAAGCTGACATTCAGTACAACCGGGGCCTTTTATTTAGAATACATGCAAATGTAATTTACGTCTTTTAGTTTTTCAAAAGATTTAAAGTACCATGTTTGAAGAGTGAGCATGTACGGAACGTGCTCTCTATGTAAGAACGAGCCAAATATTGAGTCTGGTAATAAAGCAAAATATCTGAGAGACAATTAGAGATAGTCCTCAGATGACATGTCTGTAATTTATATTAACAAATCTCAGCGTTAATTGGATCTCAAACCGTTTAATTAAAAGTAGTTACTACTCCACCACATGCGGAACCCAATGTGGTTAAACGATACTTTGCGACAATGGGTTTCGAAAACATCGCGACCAGCTAGTTGATTTCTCCAACGATGCATCGTACTATGAAGGCAGCGAGTTACATCGTTGTACGGGAAACCCACCCAGAGTAGCATAAACCAGGCAAGTGAGAATTTAAAGCGCTCACGGAAGAGATGAGTGTACATTTTTTTTAGAATAACAAATTTCTACATTAAACACAACAATACGCCATTCGCATTCGCAACTCTCCTATGATTCAGAGGCGACACTTCAGGTTTTCTTCCCACCAGAGCCATTTTTAAAATGGTGGCTGCGTGAAGTCAGCGTATTGGATGCATTACTAGGGATTACTTTAACTCAAAGCAAAGTCAGTCACCCTAAATACTTGATTCAAGGCACTCCAGACATAAATCTAATTTTCAAAGTCAAACACATGAGGATTATGATGGGCACATTTGGATATAGATTTGGATATAGCCCCCTCCCTTATCTGGACATTCGAACTAACAACTTCAACAAATCCAAAGCAGAGCAGCACTTGGCATAGACCTGGAAACATGGGAAGTGTTATAGAGGAAAGAGAACGGGATCTGGTGGTGGTGAGGTTGTGTTTGAGGGAAAGGCCAGGGTCAGGGCAGCAAAGAGAGAGACTGGAGCCACTCAGCATGTCCTCCATCACACCCCCCAATAAAAGGCTTTTAAGTGTCCACTGCTCACTGGATTCAAAGAACAGATCCCAGGTCTAAGAGTGGAAAAGGGCCACCTATCAATGATCCATGAAGGATGGCTCAGTGGGAAATTCAGAGTGAAGGGGAAGAACGGATGTGTCCAGGGGTGGTTGGTAACATCACGGGTCAGCAGCATTTGATGAGCCTTGACCGTCCCACCAAGTGGCAACATCCGATGTAGGCCAAAGATATGCAGCGGGAAAAGAAACCGTATAGTCAATAAACATTTAAAATCCTAACTCAACACAAATACGCACTGGTTGACATTTTGTGCCTCAATTGTCACCAATATGAAAAAAAAGTGGAAGTTTCTTGTTCGAAACACACCAAGCTGAGGCAAACAGAATGTTTATGTGGGAAGTGAGGTAACATTCATATCAGTGCTAACCACAGGCCTTGCCAGCTGGGTGTCGAGCCTTGGCTCTAGATTGCAGTTTGTTTGTTTAAAAGATTACAATCCATCTAAGTCAAACAGACACCTTGAACATAATCCAGGCTCTGCCAATAAACACATGCCAAATGGTGTCAGTGCACAGCGCTGAGCACTCTTACATCGAGAGAGGAAGGAGAAAGGCCAGGTAAAGGCCACCATACGCATGTGTGACATCAACATATGATGTCATGGCTACCAATATACAGAAATTTGAACTGATTACATATAATAATTCTACAGCTTAGGCAGTTAACATAAGCACAGTCTGATGTTTACAGAAAGGTCTCGTATAGTCTTCATTATGTATGGAACTTTGTATGACATTCTGGAGCGGCATGTCTTGAGCAACAACAAATTAAATCAATTTTTATTATTTCTGCCTAAGACAGGGAATATTGACAGAGCAGCCTTCAATACAAAACAAACATTACAGAAGAAACACCAGAACTATTTATCTAAGGGTTGCCTTTGCTATTGTGTTGGACAGGGGCCTTCAAATCAAAACGCCTGAGAAAAAAAATAAAAATAAAAAAATGCTGCCTGCGTTCAAGCACATGCATTAGATTTGAAAATCGAAGGGGAAATGATTGCCTGTATAATGTCTATCATTTGCTGACAAAGAGCAATCACACTGTTGGATATAAAATATGGTACCAACCATTGAAAACCCATGCAGGATACTCCCACCTCTCATCACCCAGATGTGCACCACAGCAGGTTCTGATCATGACAGAAAGGTTTCGAATTTGCGCACAACGTTACTTTTTTGCCATGAGCTTTCATATGTCTCTGTAGCATTACCTCACCACTCAACACAGGGGCTGACAGCTCTAATGGTGTGTTCCCTATGTCTCTGTAATGCCACGACTGCAACATCCCAAAAAAACAGCTTAAAAAGAAATGCAGAAACTTGTGAATTACTTTTAAGATATAACCTCATTATTGAAAAAATTCATTTATTTATTGAAAGAGCAGGTATTTACTTCTCTTGGTGCACATTCTGGTCAATAAAGGTATTGAATTGTTTCAATAATGTGTGCAAAAGTGTTAAAACACCTTTGTAATTTCTTTATTTTTTATTTTAATATGGCCACTTTTGGTCATTTCAATTTATAACACTTTTAAAACACTTTTTATCATCTCACTATTTATTTAATTTGTCCAACAGTAGATAAATATGCTAATTTAAGCTAAAGCATAGCAATAGGATTTTATGTATCTTAAACACTCAAAATTAAATAATATTTTCCCTCTTCCTGCAAAATTGGACAAATCTTGACAAAAGCTTGACTGGAATGTTTAATGATATTCTAAAGCATCTTCTTCACTGTTATCTGGTAAACTAGTACACTAATATAAATAAAATACTAGATAATAATAATTGACATTAATTAAATCATAAAATATATTTTGTTGTAAATGACACCACAACAAGGAAGCCATATAATGTAAAAAAAAGAAAGTAAGTAAGAAAAATAATTTGTACACAATACATATTTAAATGCTCTATGCAACAATTCATATTTTATAATCGCATTTTATAGTTTAAGATTGAACATCTGCTTCTGGGATCAGGGACTGGTAAAACAATCTAAATCTTCATGATTTTTAATATAGCACACAAATACAATTGATGAGGGCACAGGCATAACAAGTAACTTATGTAAGAGTTATGTAATCAGATTACTTTTTCAATTAATGAGTAAAGTAACACATTACTTGACAACAAAATATCTGAGCTTTTTCAAATAAGTAATGCAAGTTATTTTGTTTTCCCATTTATTGACTGACAGCTCTCCTGTGGAGACTGAATGTGGCGTCAGCATCTGCGAACTCAGACATGTGTTTTATACTACGAGTATTAGATCACGATTGGTTAGATGAGAAGGTAATAAGTGACACAACAACTGAGTTTGTACACTAAAGCTTTCATTTCTATACTAAAATATGAACATTTACTCATTTCACGTGCACAAAAAGAGATTCAGTATTCCTCAAAATGAATAATAACAGTGAAATGAAATCTAATAAGCAAACCAGCAATAATTAAAATGTTAAAAACATAATTTATATATTAAATCTTACTTTATAAACCACTGTTTTGTAAAGAAAAAAACAAAAAAACATAGCAAGCCCAGATGAGAGAAAAGTATCGCAAAAGTAACAATGCATTTCTTAATGTCCATAAAAAGTATTGCCAAGTATTGCAATTAGTTAATTTTTTATGGAGATAACACAATTTTTAAAACATTACTTTTAAAAGTAACTTACCCCAGCCCTTAATATAACGGAAATAAAAAATTTATATACATTATAAATAATATTAAAATTAACCCTTGGGACAAAACAGTGCTGTCGTCAAAGAAACGCCCTTGTCTTCTGTTTCTTGAAAAACATGTCATTGTGTGAGTTACATGTGATTATGTTACAGATGGGAACTGTTTTGATTTTTTGGTATTTTGAGTGCTCTGATTAATCAGTCTCTTTTGAATCCTTTAAAAAAGAAAGAAAGAAAAAAAGCAATCAGTAAAAATGCGGTGAAAATTGTTTCTATTCCGTGTGGCCTGGTGCATAGCCCAAGAGGGGGTTAGCAGCTATCTTTTGGATCTCTGAAGCTTACAGGGATTTGAATGCAGTGATCAATTCAGCTTTCTAGCCTTATCAGATAACATACAGCCTCTGGGAATGTCCATGCAAACTCCCTCACTTGAAATACCAAACAGAGGTAAACGCTGATTCAAAAACTTCCAAATCCCTGTAAGAGTATAAAGAATATATAATGCAGCGGAGCTCAGCAGAGAAAACGTTGATGAATATGTAATATGTATTGACTTGGCCAAAGTTTGACTCTCCAGAGTTTGATTGTGTCTGACATTAAGAATCTCAAAGATCTGGAAGACTCCTTGAGTTCTGAAGTATACAATAATATTGTTGGTTTAACTTAAAAATGAAATAACCTGGTTGCCTTGAAATTTTAAGTTCATTAAATGAATAAATTGAGTTAATACAATGAAGGAGATTGATTTAATCATCAGAAACTCAAAATATTATGTTATCTGAACTACATAAATTATTTAAGTTGATTTGACAAAAGAAAAAAATGCGATTACAAATCATGAAAATATTTTTTTCACAGTGGGATATGTGAATCTACTTTAATTTTTCCTCTCGATTGAGCTTGTATTTGAAGATGGAATGAAGATGGGCAAATATCCCACTTTAATCTCAGATGGAGGAGATCTGCAAGGGAATGATTTTAGCAGATGCAAATCCATCAATGAAAAAAAAAACTTTTAGAAGAGAATCATGTAAGAAAAACATGCAAGTTGGCATGTTGGTTTTCCACTCAATCAGCCATGGTCATTATGAAAGACTTGGACAGAAAACATAATAGTATATGATTTTGGTTGAATTTGCCATTTTTCTTTCACTAAACTAAATTTAGGGTTAACTAAACTTTTTTTCCCCAATTTAATAAAAACAGACATAAGCCAAATATTTCTTTAAGAAAAAATGTCAAATCATCAAGCCAGATGGAAAATAAATGTGATGGAAATCATCATGTCCTCCTCACATGCATCCTAACTATGTGTTTTCAATATTTTTTCTTCAAACATATGCAAAGCACATTATCAATCTGAGACCATCTGAGATTTTCTGACAGAGAGCGTGTAAGAGATGGAGACAGATGGAGAAGGAGGGAGAGAGATTATTATAATTGCACAATAATACTTTTCTAGCTGCCAACAAATGAAATGTAAATGTTTACGCAGAAATAAAATAAAATTACATTTTATGACATAACGGCACTGCAATTGTTTGCCGATATTAAACACACGATAATAGTTAACTCAAGTAACCGATACCCAGTCTAAGGGTCACCTGCCTTATGATCTGTGAACTACATTACCAGACACTGGCTAAAATTACAGTTTGTAAATCCCACTAGATCCGGAGTGACTCTAAAGCTCAGTTCAGCCCCTGACTGACAGGTATCAAACACAACTAGAAAGTTCATAACAAAACATCTTCGGCAAGGCTGAACCCAAATACCTAAACCAGGAATTTCACTTTCTCTGATGACGCTCTGACTTGAAACTTCCTATCGTCACCAAACCCTTGGAGAAATCAGTCTTAATCCCACCAGATGAGTGAATGAGACCATTTTTCCTGGGTTCTCTGAGGCAGTTTGTCAAGTTCTTTATCTTCTTCTTATTAAAGTCAAAAGGCTGCTTTCTTTTCTCACTTTCCCTGGGTTATCATCACGTTTCAGCCATAAAATGCATAATATGAAATATGAACAGACAACTTCAAACAGCTTTAAGCAATTTCAAGCTGCATAAAAAAATAAAAACTGCAACATTATTATAATTATTTGAATAGCAATATTCCTTCATGTCCTATTGAAATCAGTCATTCCTTTCAAAAAGTCAATAGTTTGAAGGCTTCAATCTGTCAGAATAGTTTTGAGGCCCCTCTGAAACATTAGAGTCCTCTGGAAACCATAGCAATGGTAAACCCTAGACATACAGTGCACGTGTGCTGTTGAATATAAATTATCCTGAGATCCAGAGACCTAGGGCTGTAGTCAACAGGGGAAGCATCAGAGCTCTACCCTACACCCCCTACGGTCACCTCTCTAAATGAGCCGTTCTTCTTTTATGGGTGAACAGCAAGTGTTGAAATCTGTGAAGCATGTTGCAGGTTCCCTTGGCTTCAGTGCATCCATCTGGACAATAAACCCCACAGCAGCTAGACCAGAAAGACGTGCAAATAACAAACAAAGGGTGTGGGTCAGGAACAAATTCCATTTGTCTTGTGATCGCTTACCACTCAATGAAAAATCTGATCATTTGCGCATTAAAGATACATCTGCAGCTAGGCGAGCACATTTTTCCCATAAAAGGACACATCAAGAAATGTCCCTGATATTTATAACGGCCAAGATCAGTGATTACGGTTGTTTCATCTTGCCTTGGTCTGATAAATGAAACCAGAAAGCGGTGAACTCGAGTTGCTGTGGATACAAAGCACAAATCGTCCAGCAGGTGCTTTCTCCAAAGTGTGGATGAAATACACATAAGCAAAAGAGGTGGCTGCTTTCTACACTGCCTTAATAGGTTGGTTTTCACCAAAAATGAAAATTATCCAATAATTTACTCACCCTCAAGCCATCGGTGTATATAACTTTCTTATTTGAGCCAAACATTATATTATATAAAAAAATATCCTGGCTCTTCCAAGCTTTAAAATGGGAGTGAATCGAGCCAGAGTTTTTGAAGCTAAAAAAAAGCACATCCATCCATCATAAAAGTAATCCATACAGTTCCAGGGGGTTAATAACAGCCCTTTGAAGCGAAGCAATGCGTTTTTGTAAGAAAAATATCCATATTTATAGTTTTATAATCTATAATCACTAATGGCCACATGCGAGTACAGTTTTGGTGGAAGAGTGAAATCTACGCTTTGTTTGGGCTTTAAAATACATTCAGGTACTATTCAGCTCATTATAAAGCTTGGAAGAGCCAGGGTGTTTGATCGTGTTAAGTCATTAAACACCTAGGTTGTTATGTCATTTTCATTTTTGGGAGAACTTAACCCTTTAAAACTTCCCGGTAAAAGGGCACTGCGCGTGTAGTGCGCTCCTTCTCATGTTAAACATTTGGTTTTAATGTTTTATTTGGATATTTATATATATATATATATATATATATATACATATATATATATATATATATATATATATATATTAATAACTCTGTAAGCATCATAGGTAACAAGCCTGTACCTTTCAACCATGTTTTCCATCGTAATGTGGAATTGCGTTACAGTCATTGGACTACTGCTGCTATCTCTAGGTGTTTGCCCATTAATTATCATCAACAGTTGTGTGACCCAGGACTTACAAAATTGTGATATTGATATCTGCATGACCTCCTTTACAATGACCATAAGGTACACTTCTCACCAGCTGCTGAACCTTAATGGGAATTATGCTTTGGGGACTGAACCGTTTGCACTCTGCACTACCTATGGAATACTTCGCCTAAAAAGTTACCTACATCGATCATCACGGTGGGAACCTAGGTTTGTTGTTACCAAGAGGCTACACCAGGCTCGGCCACTCCGGTGCGAACTGTTGGAATCTCCACTGATAAATGTGCACTAAATCAATTACAAAGCCTTGACTGTATGTGATCTAATTATGGACCAAAATTGGGAACTCATATGCTTAACAGAAACCTGGCATAAAGTATCTAATGATCTACTCTTTAAAGAACTGACTCCTGAGGGATATAGATTCTGTGATCTTCCGTGGTCAATGAGAAAAGGTGGTGGTATTATTGTGCTGTTTAAATAGCCTCTTGGACTATGTTCTGTGGAAATCCCTTCGTTTACATCATTCAAATACCTTGCCTTAAGCATTTCTGCTTCATTATATACGATCATTGTGACTGTGTACAGGCCTCCCAAGGGTAATGAAGAATTTACATCTGATTTTGTAAAATTACTGTCTGTGTTGGTTTTAAAATATCGGAAAATTCTAATTACTTGGTGATAACATTTTAATTTGCACACGGATAAAAAGGCACTTCATCAACCAGAGATTTTACATCTTTATAAAAGTGTTTTGAGCTACACCAAGTTGTGGATTGTCCTACGCACCTACAAATGTTGATGTTAGATCTTGTGATTCAAAATGGTACACTTGTGTCTGGGTTGTCTGTATCTGATTTTGGGCATTCCGATCACCTATAGCCATTCTTTGTAATTTGGAGCTATCTGATTTACTTCTACTTCTCGAATTATTAATCGCCGTAAGTGGAGATCTATCGTGCCCACTGACTTTTCTGACTTTATTGACTCTGCTATTAGCTGCATTTTACCATCTGATGCATTGGATGACAAAGTAAATAGACTGAACACAGTTATTTCATCTGACCTGGACACTTTTGCTCCTATGATGTCACGTGCTGTATCTTTTAAACGATCTGCCCAGTGGTATAACGATGATTTGCGTGCAATGAAAACTCAGTGTTGCAAAATAGAGCGCAGGTGATGCTCTACTGGTTTAACTCACCAGGCTTGGAAAGAAAGCTTGGGTGAATATAGGCCTGAAATTGTATCAACATGGTATGCTCACTTTTTCCAACATATTGCAAGTAATCAAGGGTGCTGTCTCAGCCTAGGCTGTGCTTATGTGCGTGTGTGGTTGGTGTGTATGTTTTTAGGTGCCGTCTGGAGGGGCCATGGCCAACACACCAAACACTTGTTGGATGCAGTACAGTACGAACATGAAGGGGGCTTGTTTGGGCGTTGGTCTCCGGTATGGAGTCGTTTGGTCTGCGTTTTGCTGACCGTTCTGGCCGACCCTGATACATCTCTTTATTTCTGTTTATGCTTATGTTTGTTATTCTTATGTTACAATAAATGTTTTGCTGAGAATTGATGCGTCTGGTCTCCTTTTTGTTGCAGCCTTAGAGCTGGCTGTAACACAAGATAACCCCAAAAATGTTCTTAATTCAATCAACAATCTTTTAAACAGAAATAATATTTCCAAAGTTCTTCAGTTCAATTATTAAACAAGTTTCTTGTGTTTTTGGCAATAAGATTGAGGGATGAGAGATTAGATTACCTCTCCTAACACAATTGTTTTCCCAAAATTAAGTAACATGGAATTTTCCAACACAGTCTCATGAAAATGCGTATCTATACCACAAATGTCATTTCTCGTGGCATTTATACGGCAAAAATGATTTTTGCGTGTATATGCTACGCACTAAAAAACCCTGGGGTAGGTTTAGGGGGAGGGGGCGGGGAGTTTGTGCGTATTAGACGCCAAAAAGTGCGTATCATATGCACGCTAAAAACGCGTACCATATACACGCAAAAACTGTTTTTGGCGTATAAATGGCACGAGAAATGACATTCGTGCTATAAATACGAACTTTCATGAGATCAGGCTCAATTTATGGTGTTTATCTTTAAGAATTCTCCATGGTCGATTCTCAAACCCTGTGTAAGGTGGTTTTAAAAATGAAAGCTACCACCACAAATGTTGATACCATACCAACTGGTTTGTTTTCAGTTAAATTTTTCTAGGCTGTATTGGGAGTATAATAAATGACTCTCTATCTTATGGTGTTGTGCCATCTCAGGACGGATCTGATCTCCCTCACACACTTGGACTCAACCTGCGGACCATTACTGTAACACTCCCCAGAGCTTTTTTTTTTTAATTCTACTTATGTAAAGCGCTCTGAGAATTGACTTTTAAAAGCACTATACAAAATAAATATATTATTATTATTAAAACAGCAACACACATACCCCACATTCTCTACAGGAGGGGCACAAGCACATGGTAGAATCCCACACGCCATGACAAACATTACATGATTCCTAAATATTATGAAGGTCAACAAACATCTCTATTTTATTAATCTTGTATAACATTCTGTGTTTGGAATCACAGAGCTCCGTTCCAAACACCAGTGTGCTCCCTTCCGTAGGCTGCATTTTAAGGCATCGTAGGAGGGCTCTCGACACAAAGGCTATTTCGAAACACTGGAAACTTAATTATGCTGTCTCTTCTTTTTTGCCAAATACTAGTACTGTGCTTCAGACAATTCCCCACCTTCTGTTTAAAAACAACCACTGGAATGACTTGTGAAGTCGGATACCAAATAATCGTTCCAGAATCGGTTACTACTGAGGTTCCATTTCAGTTAAAATGCTGCTATAGAAGTATTTGGACCTTATGTGCAGTCTGCTAACAGTCTTGAAGAAAATAAAAATATCTCAGAATCAGTATACCTGAGGGTTTTTGACCAAATATAGCAGATAAGGAATAGAAATAATTAATCAAAATATGGTCAAGTTAAAAACATATTCTCCCCTCCAAAGCCATCTAAACTAGCAAGTCTGCTAATACTCTAGGAGACAACCGGCACAGGAACATTCCTGCTGACACAAACCGAAGTTCACACAAATCATCTTTCTGAACCTGGCCAAGCTCATGGGGGTAGATCGCCAGAGAGAAGGACAGCCTCATTTGGTTCCCTCGTCCTGGGATCCATCAGGATACGTGAAAGGCCGATTGTAGACCCGTGTTCTGACAGCACCAATAAGTCGACATGAAGGGAAAGCCCTTGACTGGCCCTGCCCCCACTTGCCTTGCCTCATTACCCTCCACAGGTGCCTCTCGCGTCAGGACGGATCTGATCTCCCTCACACACTTGGACTCAACCTGCGGACCATTACTGTAACACTCCCCAGAGCCGGGCTGCTCCGGTCTTACATACCGTGGAAGTGTCACACAATTCAAGAATGATTAAATGAAATAGGTGTTCAAAGTATATCAGGTGTCACAACAAATGAAAGGAAAGTCAAAAAGAACAGACCAGACAGAGGCAACGTTATGTTGAACTGAGCACCATATTTAGGCATCTGCCAAGTTACACAAAACTTCTCATTTGGTATTAAGGAGACTGAGAGATGTGTCATCTTTCATCACATACAATGGACGTGCTTTTAGATAGAGACGCTTTCATGCGCTCATTTATGTCATGCATTCTTTTATTATCAAATAAACAGTATTACTCACTCCAAACAGATGTATCGTGCACATTTTTTTATCACACAATGGCTGGAGACGAGGCCTGGAAGCCCCAATCCTCCAGACTGTAGAATGAATTCTGTACATGAACTTCATATGACAGAGGAAAAACAGCCTCCAGTCTAAATACTCAGAACACCTCCATGGGCCGCTGTGGAGATCTGCCTTTCAAAAGCAATGTTTTCACAGTGAGATACATCCGGTGCTATCAAACATTGCTAAAACAGAAGAATAAAGAACATTTCTTCTGCTTTATTGTTATTGTTGTAGATAAATGAACACCAATTGCGTGTAATTCATACACATTCGATATCATCTGTTGATTCTCAAAAATTTTGGAATATATTTTCATTTAAATATCTGGTATGTCTATTTTGCATGCTGATAGCGTATAGTCTTGTGTGATACACTGCCAAAACATGAGCCAAAACCTCCATCAGGATAAGTAACTGGATATTGCATGCTGAGATGCATTTGATAACCAGGCAGGCTTGTTTCTATAGCGTTTCTCCCAGTATGTAATTCACCGATAGCTTACATGTAATTCAACTGTTTATATTAGAGTTTACAACACTACACTTTTTAAATGTATAAACCAAGGTTGAGTTCAGTATTATTCTTGTGTATGAAAATGTCCATTAATGATTTTTTCTTCTTTCCTCTGTTCTTTAGACAAAATGTGCATCATGATTATAATCATAGGCCTACAACTGTTACATAATAAAGTGTTGTAATTAAAAAAAACAGGCTGGACTTAATAGAACCTGATAATAATAAAATTGTTAACTTCATGGCACAAGCTGATTGGGTCATCATGTCTCATGTAGCATTCACTATAGCAGTTTGCGGAGTTGCTATGAAACCCCTTCACCTTAGCCAGCTCAACCTGTATAGCGCAGCCTAAAGTCTACTTCGTGTATCACGAACCGCAAGTTCGAACCACGAACACCATTCACCGTTCATGTAGACCACAACGGAAATGTTTCCAGGGGACCCCAAAAAGTGACGAACCCGAACTCTTCTCATTTGTATTCTGATGACATTGAACATTTTGCTAATACATTTTATATACTGTAAACATGTCATCTCTGTATGTTTTGCAAGTAAAAAAGGAAATAAATAAATAAATAATAAAGTAGACATGAGCAATAAGCACGTCCCAGCAGGGTTTGTCACTAATTGGGGTCCCCTGGAAACATTTCCGTTGTGGTCTGTGGTATTTGCAGTGCGTTTCTGTAACTCTTGCAGCGAGTTTCTGTGTTTGGTTGTGTTGTGAGTATTAGGAGCACACGTGTGTTGTAAAACTGATGAAGATATTTTCTTAATTTGCGAGTGTTTTTTCTATTTGCATGCAATCTTCAGTTGCAGCACGTTGAGCTCTCTCGGCCACCATATTTTTTGCTAAAAAGGTCAAAACTATGACAAAATCTGTAAAAATGAACACCATTTTAATTTTAATGGTTATGAGTTGTGCAAAAAGCTATAGTAAAACTTAACGAGAAATACAGAATGTGCACACTATAAATACAACAAGACGAAAAGTCTCACTGATAATCCTCCATGAAATTGCTATCAGTAGGTCACTAAAATATTCTATGTGCTCTTTGTTAACAGTGCTGGGAAGTAATTGTTAAGTGCTGTGATATCCATTAAGATTGAAGGCACTTGTAGAGAATTAAGGCCCTGTGTCTCTTAGGTGCTGATTGAGCAGACAGATGGTACATAAATTACGATGAAAAGACATCAGCAGGTTGACCCACCCCATCGAATGCTTAATCTGCCGCCAAGAGAGATTTTATTTTCCTTGAAAGACTAGGAAGAAAGGGACAGATCGAAGAGAGAGAAAGAAAAACAAAACAAAAAATCAAGAGAGTCGTTCCATTAAACCTGTGGTTGGCAATCGTGCATCTGGAAAGCTACGGCATCTGTTGCTAGACTTTCCAAAAGAGTGTTCTGATTTTCCAGAATGCTCACATGAAACACGATAAATCATTTAACCTCTGTAGGTGGTTAAGAGGGATCATGCACTCCTACGTCCGGTTCACTTGTCGTCTTTGAAACGCGGCATAAAAATTTACATACTCGTGTCTTCTTAACAGTGCTGCGGCCAGAAAGAGCATCTCAACCCTCGCGACAACGGCAAACCAGTGAATTTAGAGACTGACGGTGCAGATAAAACATTCTCCTCGCCAATGACGAATGCAGGGATTGTTCAGCCTGAATGAACTCCCAGAACCTGTTTGCGCACTCGTTCTGCAAAGAGCCCCTGGAGGAGTCGTGGGGGGGCTTGTGTGTGTAACCCTTTACCCTACTTGTCCTGGATACACATCTGCACCTGCGCTTTACGAAGGGTCCCCATTAGCCTCGCACGGTCACTCTCTGTCCTGTCTCTGCAGTCTCAGAACTTTTTAAGTGTCTCAGTGTCTGTGTCTAGTTGCGGGTCTTTCTCCAGGGACCCGATTAGAACAGGCCACTCTCTCAGCTGTGTTCTCTGCATGTCAGAACGGGCCTGCTTTATTGTTTCATTATGAGGGGGGGTGACATTCAGGGAGTGTGTTTTACTGCCACTGGCTGTTTGTTAAGACCAGGGATCATGACTCGTCCAACACTCACTAAATCATAAAAAGCTTTTTTAAAAGCTGATTGCTTTCAGAAACAAAACTGCAAGCCAGACTGATACACAGTTGAAACCGCAAAAACAGCTTTTACGGTTAATTACAAATGCATTTTTAGGAAACAGAGCGTTTAGCGATACTTTAAAACATGTTGAACTAATAAAAGAACATAAAAAACAAATAAAGCCAATTAAAATGTCTCATTTTGAAGCACACCTGATCATTGTTCTTTCCGAGGTGTTCAAAGAAGGTGTGCGCATGTTTAGGTGCACAACTTTTGCTAATGTCATGAGGTCTCTGTGTTTAAGCTCTGTTAAGCTGATTCGAATGCATTTTCAGCTCTTGAAGGACATCTAACACTCCTGAGCCTTAACCACGGCTGTCTCCCGATACCGGCCTACGTAAGTCTCCAGCATGCCAATGAGTGACTACATAAAAGCATATAAATTTATTTTTTATTGGGGATTTGGTAGGCGGTAACACTATACTTTGAGCTGTTTGCTTAGGATCAGAATGGAGGTAAGGAAAGGGAGAAGATGGGTAATGGAAGATTAAACTTTCGAGTCCCCCACCAGGACGTTCTCTTGGCTCTGTTGGAGAGGATGTGTGTTGGCTGCCAGATGTAATGCTCAAATCAGTCATAGTGAACTAGTTGTGCTTTAACTTGACATTTTTTTACATTTGGAAGACGCTTTTATTCAAAGTGACTTTCAATCAAGTTAAACATTTACCAGGATGTGTGCTCCCTGAGGATTTAACACACGATCATGGTACAAGTGCCAAATTCAATCTGTTACAAGAACATTTTCTGTGGTGATATTATTCAGATTCATAGTAATATCTATATATTTTTTAAACTAAAAAAAGAAGTATTTAGAAAGTAAGAGTGAGTACATTTTTACTTACTTTCACTGTAAGTTTATCTTTAAAAATCATCCTGAAAAAAGATACAAGTCACTGAACACAAATTGAAATGGAGTATTTGTGTGTATTTTTACATAAAGTCTACCACACGTAAATTTCCTTACATTTTCATACACACTGACATGTACAATACTGGTGCACTGATTGACAGCATTAAAATGTAAATTATTTATGTATGAACAACTGTACGTTTCAGCATCTATCCAAAGATACAAAAATGTAAATTTTAAACACAATTAGACCAGGCTTTCCAGGGCTCTTCACACTTAATAAATTAAAATTGTTTCAAAACCCCAGGTAAATGGAATTTTGGGATCTTACTTTACGTTTAACATTGCTCATAATTTCCCCGGGATTAACAATTAATCCTGGGTACTCATATGCTGTAGCCTGGGAAAACCTAGACAACTTCCGACAAATTTAGATTACTTTAAATTTAGACAACTATGGTCGCAAGTTCCGTCGTTATCAGCATAGTTCAACGAATCAGTGTTTCCCGAAACCATCGTTCCAACGAACATTCGCAAACAGCATCGCAAAGTTGTGTGGTTTGAACGACAGCTCTCGACCTGTGGTTAGAGGCATCGTTTCTATATTGCATCACATTTGGAGGTAATAAATCCTTATCTTGAGCAAAATAAGAAAGCTGACATTCAGTACAACCGGTGTCTTTTATTTAGAATACATTCAAATGGAATTTAGGTCTTTTGGTTTGTCAAAAGATTTGAAGTACCGTGTTTGAAGAGTGCGCATGTGCGACGTGCTCTACTATGTAAGAACGAGCCAAATATTGAGTCTGGTAATAAAGCAAAACAACTGAGAACAATTATAAATATTCCTCAGATGAGCATGTCTGTAATTTATATAAAACAAATCTAGCGTTAATTGGATCTCAAATTGTTTCATTAAAAGTAGTTATTACTCCACCACGTGCAAAACCAACGTGGTTGACGATATTTTGTGACAGTGGGTTTCGGGAAACAGCATTGACTAGTTAGTTGATTTTTCCAACTATGCATCGTACTACGGTAGTGAATCAGCGAACTACTTCGTTGTACGGGAAACGCACCCCTGATTGGTTTTAGGTCTATCCAATTGAACTGTCGCAGGAAGGGTTGACAGGTCATCTGACTAATTTTACTTCTCCATCCGCCAGTCTGGAGAGTTACTAGATTAACATGGGAGGATCTGAACTTGAAAAACGGAATGTACAGACACCTTTCTGTGGTTAAAACAACATTTCTTATGTTCATTCATGTTTATTTGATGCTATAAATGAACTAGAAGGAAGAGATGATCGGATCATGAGCAGCTTTAACTGATGCTCTACAGCGATCTGTCACAACAGATTGAAGATCCACAAAATGGTATTTATTGTTAAAATTTCTTTGAAAAATGACCAAATTTGAAAGGTGAGACTTTGTTTAACATGTTTATTATCAAAAGTAACACGAAAAGTAAGTTAAGTAAGTTAAAAGGGGTTAATGGTTTTATTGCATTTTTGTGATGTCACTGTCATTGATTGGACAAACGCAGTACACAATTTGTTTACATAAAAGCTGTAGCGTTTTGGATCCTCATATTATGTATTGCTGATAGTACTATTAAGTTTTATGGACTTTTCGGACTAGAGACAGTCTCTTCTTTATCCCCAAATGCTAAAACACCTGCTTGTATACAACGTGTGCCATTTCCGTGACTGTCCAAAGCATGTGATTTAACACTGTAGAAGTTTGGGGTTAAGACAGCAAAAGCGGTCCTAACCCCGCTCAGGAGAGGGGTTTCATAACCCTGGGTAAAAAAGTGCAAACTCTACTTCTAAATTGCAAGTGCGAAACGTTCCTTCACCCAGAGTTAAACCCGGGATTAGAATGGAGATAATGCAGGGTTAAGGGCAGTGTGAAAAGCCCTTATGTGAGGTAACGTCAAAGTGGTATGTACCATTAAACAATTATATTTTTAAATTGTAAAACAATTCCCGAAACAGCAAGAAATATAAAAGATAATATACAAAAACTAGTTAAAACTTGTCCAACTATTATTGAATATAATTTGTATCATTAAAACAAAATGTGACTACTTTGAGTTTGAAACTAACATACAAAACTACTGCAAGAAAAAAAAAATCTTCAAATGTTGAAAACAGATTCATCCAAGGTCTAGTTAACAGATAAGTCAATTGGGACAGAATAACAAGGGTTTGATTAAGCTACAGTTAATGTGACTGTTGTAATGTTTATGAAAAACTGTATGAGCACCTTACTGACAACACAGCATCTGAGTCCAGGTGTTCATAAAAGACTGCAGACTATCTCTCTCTCATCCCTCTCGTCTCCTGCCTCTTTTGTATTCCACTCCCAAATAAAATTGTCTGCATTTCCCCAACAGCAGATGTGTGGCGCTGAATTATGTATTGCAGCTATAGGAAACATTCCCGTCATGCCGCCGTTCTATAAAAAAATAAATCCCATAAGAGCTTCATACTGACAGCGGCTGTACTCACTTGGGCCCCTTTTAAGTCCTGTCACTCAACCTCAAATTTCCAAAGTACCTCCTCTCAGAGATAAAAACTTTATCCCATGCGAGCGGTAGTTACGACTCAGCATTTTAACTATTACAGAAAGGTCAATATGAGTGAGGACTCAACATAAAAATCTGAACATTAAAAAAAGTGTATTGAATAAATGTATATAAACAATAGTTCAGTTTTGAGGTACAATAGTCAAGCTTTTACGATACTCTCAGGCATTGTTTCTTATAATTTTTAAAAGCTGCAACAACCCATGTACCAGACTAATGCAGCATTAAGTGTGCCATTCTTCACAAAGAAAGCCTTTAATTCTTTATTAAAAAACAACAAACTGGATCTGATAAGGAACAATCCATTTTCTCAAGATCACTTTTGTTGCAAACCTATTAAAGTAAAGTCATCAGAAAACAAGAGAGAAATGAATAATGCATGGGCGTTTTAAAATAGTCATGTTTTCCTTTGATGCTGCTATAAAATCTTCATACTGTTCTAGTAGGACTCTAACAACACACTCCCCACACAGTGCATGTGTGACTCTTGTACTCCCACACAAGCTTTCTCATAGCTTCAGATCATTATGAACAACTGTGCATTTTGCTGGATTCCAGTGGAATATTTTGATTTTTTAAAACAAAATTAAAAATGATATAGATAAAAATGTCAACCACACAAACTCTGTGTGGCCAAGGAAATAAAAACACAAGGGCTATAAATACACAGGGGCAAACAAGCTTAACTAGGAAATGAGGAAACAAGACACACCTAGGGAGACTAATCAACATGAAAAACTATAGGACTCAGCACAAGACAGGAAATGACAAAAGTATACACAACACAAGACAGGAATCATGACAATAAGCATATTTATCAAATGTCATCATTGCAAATCATTGGGCTGTTTTTTCCAAATGTTATTGATCCGTGTCAATATACTGTAGTTATAGCTGTGGTGGAGCTCTCCCTATTCTCACAAAATTAAAACAATTATTAAAACTTTTTAGTTATGGTTATTGTCCTTGATGTGACGGACGGGTATTGATATGCTAATATGCAGTACTGGCAAACCAACAAGGAAATGTATAAATGCACAATGTTTCTTTTTCCAATTTGGGATTACCTAATGCATTTACACATAAAATGGAATTTTCTTATAATATTAATATTCAAATCATCCCACAGATGTCATAAAATTAGATTAACCTAAATTAAAACTGTTTCGTTTTCATCATCTTAAAAACAACAGGACATGCCTCAAGCAAAGAAAAACTGTTGCTAACTTTGCCAGGGCTAAATTTTAAACTATAGTCGAAAGAATATCTGGAATGACATGCACATGAAGACCTTTTAAAAGACGCTGAGGAAAAGCAGGACAGTAGATGTATTTACAAAAGGGCACATTATGGTAATTCAAATGGCAGTGGCCCATGTTCCCATAACCATACGTCTAAAATAGTCGGCACAACTGGAGACAGATATGTGATTTATATATAAACCGCTGCTTCCATTTATGGCCATGGCCTGTGCACAAGCAAAAAGGTGTGAAATAAGGCTTTTATATGCATATAAAACCATAGCAGATCATTGTTAAATAGCAAGCAAGATGATGGACCCACTCTTGTCTTAATGGCAGAAACCTCAGCCCATAATGTCTGCTTTTGTTCACACAATGAGGCAGCGTGCCACGGAGCCCATGAGGATAGTTGGCTGAACATGATCTGCTGGGCTTGTTTGATTCACCGCGCGGTGAATCATTTATTAAAATCAATAGCAGGTGAGGGCAAAACGAAACCAGACAAAAAGCTAAATGATATAAGACATCTCAATGTAAATGTGAAAACACGAGTGAATGATAATCTAGGCCCACCCATAAAACTATGATCAGCTGGATACAAGTGATGTCATGGCATAAAGCAGGATGCACGTGTGTCATGTTTTCTTTTGAGTGGCACACCCTAATAGTGACTGACACATGCAGTGCATTGGCATGCCTCAGATCTTTGTTCCAGCTGAGCTCTGATTAGATAGAGTACTCCGTCTTAATTGTACTCCTTCTAACTACTTTCATGTGTTGTGTGAAAGGAGAGCAGGTATGGGCCTAATCTAATAAAGATTAAACAGAGTCTGCAGGAAGTGGTAGGCGTGGATAGGATGAGCAGGGCCGCTCCGTATATGAGGGATGAATTCAGTTTGACCCATCCTGCTTTATCCACCAAGACCTGTCAACATTATTTACTGAGATGGTAATATAACACAACAATAAAATGGAATATTTGGACTTGGGAGATAGTAATATGATAGTGTTATGCAGGTACTCAGTGATTAATCTCTATATTGCTGCAATATTTTCAAGAAAACAAAATCACATGTTTTGTGTGAATATGAGATGCTATGAGGGATAACATTTAGCTAAGCTTACTTGCACGAGATTTCCTTCCCTTTGATTATAAACGGTCGCTTTGAAGAGCCTAAACCATTTAAAGTGGATCACAGAGACTTATGAATCAAGCATTGAGTCATAGTGACTGTGGGTTTACTGAGAACCTGCGGCCCCCTACAGGCCCGGGAATCTGGAATCAGGCAGAGGAATCTGGTATGGTCAATGTGTGTGGAGTGGTATGTGAATGCAGTACTGGCCAGCCGACTTGACCCAGGGTGAAGGGTGAGTGCCAGATATGCACCAGTGGCCGGTTGCACCAGTTGTGCGAAAGAAATTAATCTATCAATAGCATATTAATGTTGAGATACAAATTATGTGACTACTAAATATGGAAATACCGAACCACCAAACTGAGAACTTAAAGGGTTAGTTCACCCAAAAATTTAAATTAAGTCATTAATTACTCACCCCCATGCTGTACCAACCCCGTAAGACCTTCGTTCATCTTCGGAACACAAATGAAGATATTTTTGATTTAATCTGAGAGCTGGATCACTCCTACATAGGCTGCCAAAGGGACTGGCTCTTGACAGCCCATAAAGTCATTGAAGAAAATGTTTAAATATTCCATGTGCCTACAGTGGCTCAATTATAAGTTTATCAAGTGACGAGACTACTTGTTGTGCGAAAAAAAAAACAAAACATAAATAACGACTTTATTCGACTATTCCATTACTTCCTTATGGGCCTTGAGACGAGAGTACAAGAGATTTCCAGAACGCATGCGCGAGAACTGAGATGCGGACGTTCTTCTTGTTACCAGCTGCTCACCGCTTAGGAGTATTACCGCCTCCTACCGTATAAAATGATGATCCATATATAAGGCGCTCCAGATTATAAGGCGCACTGTCATTTTTTTTACTTTAGCGCGCCTTATATTGCGGAAAATACGGTAATTGAAAAGCGTATGTACAGCGCGCATCTTCCTCTGCTTGTAAACAGAAAGTTTTGCGCTTCCAGCTATATCAGCACATCATCTTATACGGTAGGTGGCGGTAATACTCCTAAGCGGTGAGCAGCCGGTAACAAGAAGTAGCCGAAGAAGAACGTCCTCATCTCAGTTCTCGCGCATGCGTTCTGGAAATCTCTTGTACTCTCGTCTCAAGGCCCATAAGGAAGTAATGGAATAGTCGAATAAAGTCGTTATTTATGTTTTTGTTTTGTTTTTTCACACAAAAAGTAGTCTCGTCGCTTGATAAACTTATAATTGAGCCACTGTAGGCACATGGAATATTTAAACAGTTTCTTTAATGAATTTATGGGCCGTCAAGTGCCAGTCCCTTAGGCAGCCTATGTAGGAGTGATCCTCCTCTCAGATTAAATCAAAAATATCTTCATTTGTGTTCCGAAGATGAACGAAGGGCGTACGGGGTTGGTACAGCATGGGGTGAGTAATTAATGACTTAATTTTCATTTTTGGGTGAACTAACCCTTTAACCCTATACATGAAAACGAATAATTATGAAAATCTCTGACCAGGAATGACAGCTGGAATAAGATGGCATGCAGATTTGATCTTTTACTTGACAATCATTTAAACATGTGAGTGATGATATTGTTGACATTTACACATGCTTACATAGGGAATGTTATATGAATAAATAACTCACACATGGAGTCACTTGTTCAAATCAGGGTTTCATGAAAACAAACACACAAACAAAAAAATATTTTTTAGTATTAACTTGCTAATCTTATAACACAGTTCCTAATTATTTATTAATAAATTCTGTAAATATATCTATAAGGATTTTTAGATATTTGAACTTAGCAAAAATACTTTTTTTGCAGTTTACATCTTTACAACAAAACATCTCTTTACAAATTTGAATGTGGTTTATTGGATCAATCAAGGTAAATATCATATGCAACTATTACTTCAAAGAGATCTTATGACCTACTTGTTTAGCATTGCCTAAAGAACTAACAGCGCAAACAAATTAGGTGCAGAGTTCTAAACTATTTAGCAGTAACTAAGCACCTAGGGTGAACATTACATTCCAATTTAATTAATACCTTATGAACGCCTGGTGTAACTACACCCTGGACTCAACAATCTCACGACTGATCTTTAATTGAAAAAAAGAAAAGGAAAATGAGGGTGGCAGACATGCCAGAGTCATAAAACGCCTTATCACAGCCTGATCTCTGACCTCTTGTGGGAATCACAGGACCCGGGAAACATGGAGGTCAAGGGCAAATCAATAAACCTTGTCTATCTGTCAGCTCCCCACATCCCTTTTCTTTTTCTCACACTCACACGGTTTTCCTAAATATGGGCATGTTGAGACTATCTATTCAGAAATATTTAAGTCTGTAAATCAGGGGAGCGAGGAAATTATTCCTGGCAAGCGGTTTTATCTGATGAAGGAAAGTGCAACTGGAATTCCTCAATGATTTGTTTTCCAAGTGTACAGGCAGTTTACAGTCTGCCAACACCAGTGTACAGCCACTGGAAGGCCCATAAGTCAGCAGTTTAAGCATGAGAAGATCTTCAATGCCATCTCCCCCTTCCTAAGCAGCTCATTGTTGTAGTTTAGCCTGAAATGTGTTAAATGAATGACATACTAACAGGGCCAAGAGCTCTTTAAGGTCTATCAATAGCATTGCAGAGCTAGTACTGCCCATCAGTCTCCCAACATTTCTTCCCAGAGGGCCATTGCTCATGTGGTGCTTTGATGAGTGATAGATGAGCTGCTAAACAGTTCAGATTCCTCAAGTAATGATTCTAATTGACATGGCAACCCCAGAGCTTTCTGACCCAACTCGCTCTCTCCTCAGCATCAGTGCTCAAAGGCGTCAAATATTTCAAAATGTAAAAAATGCCACACGGCCAGTGATACGGACCTTCAGAACATCACTAAGGTAGAGTATCATGTCTCTTTTTCAGATATAGTAATTATGACGTTTCATACAGGTAGGATAAAAACCCATTCACACTAAGGCTGTGTTTACACGGAAACGAGAAAACGCAAAAGTGGCTGTGTTATCACTTTTTATTCTGCGTTTAGACGAGCGTTTTGGGTGGGAAATCCGCGTGCATATGATGATGCAAAAGTGTGCGAAATTCAATGTAGTATGCACTCCAGGCGGCTAGGAGTGCATATTACAACAACACCAAGTCCATGCGCCTGCGTACAACCTTCACTGTCAAGCAGACTTTTGCGTTTTTACCCTTTACGCGGGAACGCGGTGGTGGAGTGTTTTTAAGATTTCCACTCTGGAGGGTGGTTTCACTTTTTTGCATTTTTAAGCCCCAAAACGCCGTCGCCATGTAAACGAAAGGCACATCCGATAAAATATTTTTACGTTTTCACTCGCGAGCGTTCTTGTGCAAACAGGGCCTGAGAATGATAACCATATAAGAGTTCACACAATATTCAGTGTCAAAGAAATCCGTTGTAAACCTGAGAGTTTTGTGTCTGAATTAAATGTGATGAATTTTTTGTAATCTCATTCACTAATAAATGCATTGATTATTTCATATTTGTATGCACAAGAGAAATTCTAATTTATGATATCCACATCAACTCACTAAGGGGTTTGTTCTCGCGTAGGGGGTAGGGAGTAGTGGTTTGAGTGGAGATTTCGGACACAGCAAATGATTACCTTTTGTTACAAGTAAGCAAAACTGGCATTTTAACTAAAATATACCCAAATAAGTAAGATTTGAACCAAATTGAATCAGGAAACCTGAATTTATATCCAGCCTTGGTTAATCAGTCTAAACAATGTTTTCATTTAAAGCTAGCTTGTATATCACATGACATCAAACTAGAGTAACACAACAGCAACAGTATCTTTTGTCTGAATAGTCATAACATGACTTGACTCTGCATCAGGCTAAAGTTCTATTTTAATTTGTTTTAAAGCGTAATTACAGAAATGCCTGCCCAAATTAGAAACACAACCACGTTGATCAGGATCGGAATCAGCTCCACTTCAACAACTGTCATTGAATATACATAAGCAAGCAGAACTGTTGTTGAACCATCACAAGTTCTGAAGTGTTTGCTTTTGCAGGCATTACTGGTCAGTACTGTACATCAATTACAGTCTTAGTAACCACCACAACATGCTGGAATTTATTAAAGCCCGATGCCCAGTGGAGTGAGGGAGGAGATGTGTTTTGCAGGATCCATAAATGCTTATGGGGGAAGTGAACTATATCGTGTATTTTTTACATTAGGTAAACGTTATAGTAATCGCAGAGAGCTTTAACATGTCAGAATGATTTGCTGATGAAGAGTCCCATTAATCCCCAGACTAGATTTGGTTTTTGAATACCTCTTCACATGCTTCCCTACCCGACTACTGTTATTCCTTGGCAAGGCTACTGGATTCCTCATGCTTGAAATTAATTTAAATAATCAGTACCTCAAAATCCTGCTGTTTACAGACAGCGGTTCAGGCAAAGCTTCCCACAAACAATGTTACTTTTTCAAAGAAGTAGAAACTGAACTGTTGTTCTCGAGTCAGCTAGCTGAAAACTAGAAATATATAAAATGTAAAACCACCAGGGCTTGTGGGAGAACCAGCCATTCTTTGAAGTTTAATTTTGCAATGCTTTTAAAATAGAAACTTGCCAAGCCATTCCTGTGTTTTTTTAAGGGGTTTGTACTTACATGGTCAGATGACATTCCCAGTGCCGACTCATTCAAAAGTTCAAGATGTACCTCTGTTAAAAGCTACACTGTGTGATTTTTACCCCCATCTAGCGGCGAAAAGGTATATGACCATCCAGTGATTATTAGTTTCTGTTCCTCTCAATTCCGATTTCATTTTAACTCCTACGGTGGCCAATGTAGTCCAAGGCCATGTCCACACTAATACGTTTTCGTTTGAAAACGTATATTTTTCTCTCCGCTTTGGCCTTCCGTCCACACTGAGACGCCGTTTTAAGTCAACAAAAAAGTATCGTTTGGAAAACGCTCTCCAAAGTGGATAAATTTGAAAACGCCGTTTTCGCGTTGTAGTGTGGACAGTGAAACCGGAGGTATTTCAAAACGATGATGTAAGTTTAGTCATGTGATCCATGTAGAACCAATAGATATTCATGTTTATCGGTATTGTGCCTGTTATGTGTTATTCATTTTTACACTATTGCTAAAATATGTTACTTTCTATGTACTTAATATTTGCTATTCTTCATAGCACAGTACTGCAAAGATGACAGATAATGTAGCCTACTCACATTTGCTGTCCTGCGGCAAAACAGGAGAGCAGTTGCGTTTTAGACCAAACATATGGTGACTGAATGCGACCTGGACGCATCCGTGATGGTGAGATATTTTGCTAAAAAAAATGATCCTGTTATTGTGCGATAACATTATTATTTATTTTCCCATCTGTATCATCTCAGTGAGCTTTTGAGAAGTTGCACGCATGCTCAGTAAAGTGTATTTAGAAGTTTCTCATCCACACTGAAATGTCGGAAAATCTATCCGGATTAATGTGGACGTAGCCCAAGACTGACATGGCTTCCAGTTCGACCTCGTCCATGAGTGTTAACTCGAACGTAAACGTGAAAGGCGAAGCTTGAATTAACGGGTATGTCCCTCTTTGGCTAATGTACTTTCAAGATGGCAGGGGCAACATGGCGACCGACATAAGAAGCCCTTACCCGTATGTATTTTCAATGGCATATTATACACTCACAAGAATACTTTATTACTTGAAGAAGTAAATATACATTAATGAGCACATATATTTTTGAAAGAACTAAGTGTTTTTAGCTAAGAATAAACTAAAAGAGTTACACAGTGTAGCTTTAAGCAAACGTGCTTCTCAGAATGCATTCAAGGTGTTTCAACTCTGTCGCTTCAGTAACCGATGCATTTGTTATCAGCCAATATTAGACAGGCTTTTTAAATTAAGAATATCAGTCTATATTTAGTGCATGTTCATTATTAGATTTATGTTATCTTTTTTAAAACAAAATAATACATTTTTTTATAAATCTCAAAAATCAATTTTTCATTTTGTACATTATAATGCTGTGATGTCTAAATTCACATGTAGCGTTTAATATGATTTATTTTAATTAGTAGGATTTGGACAAAATATCGATTACTGACCATAAAAATACTAATCTGAGAGAATTTTAATGTTGAACATCCAACATTCAACAAAAAACATTAACTGAGAAGTGAGATTTCCATTACACCAAAATATGGTTTCAAGTAACAAACACATGTATTAGGAACACTAGAATACTTCGGTTGAGATCCATGTACCACCTGCATGGGAAAACCTCCTGAGGATGAATACAGTGTTTTGAGCTATGGAAAAAAAAGACCTGGGAGGAGGTCGCAGTGAATCCCTCGGGATGAGGTGTTGATTTGAAATGCACTGCATGAGTTGAAGACTAGCAGCATGGTGGTGGGAACGGGATGAGGTATAAGAAGCACATAACAAGTGTTTAACAGTTGACACTCTCAGCCAACACATACCCATATTCTGCAGATCTCTCAATGACATTGTAGAGTATGGCGACCATGATCGATTTACCATCAAACCATTATTTATGTTGGAGAAACTACAATTAAAAGTTAGTCACAGGTATTGATGTTGACTTTCCCGAATGGGTCAGCCACATGGTGGTCTTGTTACTTGAACGTCCGAGATAAGCAACAGCACCAATCTTTCTTCACGATACTACCTTAAGTAAAATTTCTCATATTACTAAACACACAACAAATTCCGAGAATGGATTTGGCTTCTTAAATCTGGTTCCTGTTTGTCAGCGAGAGGTGCTTTATTGCAACACAATGCCAAGATCTGGTTGGACATTTCGAAAATCTTGGCACCAAGGGACACTAAATAAATCATTGGCTATGTTTACATGTACACCTATAGTCTGATTATTATCAATAGTCAGAATAAGGAATTACTCGAATTAAGGTGTTTACATTAAATGAGCAAATCTCTTTAATCCCATTTACATGCGACTTGCCATTATTTTGATTAGTCGCTATAAGAAAAGAGGTATCTTAACTGTTTGTTTTTACGCTATTCAGTTGTAGCCCTACTCAGAGTAAAAGGTTTAGTTCAAATGCAACAGACCTGTTTGTTACTGCTGTTTTTATTTCACTTTTACAAATACAACATTTTCGCTGGCTAAAACTAAAAACTATTAAAAAACGATTAAATAACCATTTTGTAAAATAATAATAATAATAACAACAATAAAATTAATAATAAATGAAATAAAATCAGAAAATAAGTTAAAGTTCTAAAAACGTGCAGTCTGATTCCTGAATAAATGACTGATTCACTAAAAAGAACTCACTAATTAATCACACACAAGACATCAGTGTAGTTACTAGCTTGTTGATCAAATAACAACACATGGTTAAAGGAGTAGTTAATTAAAGTAGATGATTTGCTCACCCCCATGTCATCCAAGATATCCATGTCATTCTTTCTTTAGTCGAAAAGATAAGTTTTCGATGAAAACTTCCAGATTTTTCTAGATAATGGACTTCAATGGGAACTAAATGGTTCAAGGTCCAAAAAACAGTTTCATTGCAAACTGTAAACTGTTCAAAGGGCTTTAAAAGATTCCAGACGATGAATAAGGGTCTTATCGCGAAAGCATCGCTCAGTTAAACAAAAAAAAAGGTTTAAGTTTTATAAGCTCAAATGGTCGCTTTGCTCTGTTCTGTGATGCGCGTTCGTGACTCTCCTGTTCGAATTTGTTTATCAAAATGAACAAATCTTTTCGTGTCATTTGGTTCATTCAACGAATGAAATGAACGGGTTGACTCGGGAAAAGATTCTGCTCATTTAATGAGCGAGCTTGAATAGGAGAGTCACAAGCGCGCATCACACCTAACCCTAACAGGAGCAAGGCGGACCGTTTAAATGAGTGATCGTTTCACTTGATAAGACCCTTATTCATCGTCTGGAATTGTTTAAAGCCCTTTGAACAGTTTGCCGTTTGCACTGAAACTGTCTTTTGGACCTTGAACCGTTTAGTTCCCACTGAAGTCCATTATATGGAGAAAAATCCTGGAATGTTTTCATCAAAAACCTTAATCTTCTTCGACTTAGAAGAAAGAATGACATAGATCTTGGATGACATGGGGGTGAGTAAATTATCAGCAAAAGTTTTTTTTTAAAATGAACTACTCCTTTAATATGCACATTATGCATTTGTCAGTAGCATTTTATAAAAATACATGAAAAAAAAAACATTAAGTGTCTGTTTTATATTGTCGTTTAGTATAAAGTTAAGGCCAATTATTTGACTGTATTTATGCCGCCTAAACAAACCAATTTTGCAAGGATTGTTTATCTTCTGCTCTGCTATGTTTTTGAACTTGTGCAAGAGTGTGACACAGTAATCCATCTCCAGCCCTTGCACATGCACACTTTGGAAAATAAATGCTATTAAATGTGATTAAACTTGCCTCTATTGCAGTACTTCACATATTTTACTGCAATTATGGTTATGCTAATTATGAGCAAATTCACATAAATCACAGTTTTTGTACTTGCATGTGCTTAATCGCATAACAAGGGTTCATCTAAACATAGCCATTGTATAGAAAGAACCGAGTTATGGAAGCATTGTTGAAACAATATGTGTTTTTTATTGCGTTCTTTCACTAAACAAAACTTCTCCTCCCTTACATTCTTATGATTAATACTCAACATTAAGCAATTCTGATGAACAACACACCCTCCAGCCTGAGACAAAAGTGTGGTTTTACTTTTCTTTGATCAACATTCAAAGCAAGATATGTATTATTGATGTGGTGAGATAGAGTCATCTCAAGCAACCCAGCATCAAAGCTATGGGAACAAAAATTCACGATAGCTCAGCGTTATAGAGTGTGTGCGTGCGTATTCAATGCTTGCACCCCACAGATGGAATGTGAGATGTTTAATTAGGTGCCAGTGAGTGGTCTCATGGGTAGGCACTTTTAATTTCTCAGCACAGTCTCTTTCGGCACAGACTGAGCCAGGTCAAATGCAGAGGAGGATGGCGGAGGCAGAGAGAGTTGCTAAGAGATGAATGCCGTGAATCCCTAAACTACCCGGCACAGTTCCCACAACATCTGTCCAACAAAGCACACTGCATCCAATTAAAGGCCACAATAGTCGTCCGACACTGCATGACTATAGAGATAAGATCACTGAGGAAATGTGAAATATGAATTACCCTCACACAAACTATTGTGGCATCAAATGAAAACCATCGTGCAACACAATACACCTCTGAAACAGGCAGCCCAGAGCGTGCTTCCCAGCATCCCTTGAGAACACCGCCTGCTTATTTGTGGCTGCTTTCAGAGACGGGGAGGAAAAAAGGCCTAATCCTTCACACTAGTCCTGGCTGATGTTGTTGAAGGTGCTTCCTCCCCTAGGGGCCGACATGGTGACCCTGTTGAGGCCGAGTACAAGAAAGAGCGAGAGAAAGAGAGCTGGAAGGAGACATCACCACTATGTTTTGGTAACCGCACGCACACACGAAAGGTCTGTTCAAAAAGCCGTTGACCTTCTGCAATAAAGAAAGAGCACAAAACAAGACATCAATAACCTGAAAGCGATACATTGAAGAGGAAGCAGCCCTGTCGCATGTACCAGGTCTGAATGGTTCCTCGGGACAGGATCAACAAATAACGCAGGGGAAGGGTTGTGCGCTGTCATTGTGAAAGCAACAATGGCAGACTGTAAACTCCGGGTGATGCATTTAAAAGACACGCCAAACTATGGATATAATTTTCTGTGAATGATCCTATTGTTCCACCGAAACACTGCTTTTCTGGCTGATGACCAAACTGTGTCAGGTAACAGGTTGTTTGCAGAGAGATCTGTGGTGATACAGGAGTGGAAAGGAGTAGACAGAAATAGATAGTACCATTGATGCCGCTTTTTCTGCTTTGTTGGATTTCAATTGCTTGCTTGGGTGGGGCAGGGATATATTTGTAAAGTAAAAGTAATTTAAAAACATTTTTGTAAACCGAAATAATGCCCAAATAAAACACTAAAACGAAACAAAACAACATAAAAACGTTAATAAAAACGGTCAGCCAGTCATTACTGCAAAACAAACCCCTTTGGGCGATAATGACCGCCAAACTGTACATTTTCCCCTACACTGTTTACATTTGTAATCACAATTTATTTATTTTTTTTGTCAAATCAACTTAAATAATTTATGTAGTTCATATAACATGATATTTTGAGTTTCTGGTGAGTAAATCAATCTCCTTCATTGTATTAACTCAATTTTTCCATTTAAATGAACTTAAAATTTTAAGGCAACCAGGTTACTTCATTTTTTTAAGTTAAACCAACAATAATTTTACAATATATTATTATATTCAGTAATTTGTATTTTAATTTTGCTTTACGTTTCAATCTTGTTTATTGGTAACACTTTATTTCTAGATAGTCCACATTCTACTAACTATAAGTAACTTTGCAACTACAAGTCCACTTTACTGTCATTAGAGTGTTAGTAGACTGCCAGCTTAATATCTGCTAACACTGTTTTGTTGGTCCCCAAACAGACATTCAACTGATCATAAGTAACTTGGCGACTAAAAGTAAACTTATTCTCCTAACCCAAAGCCTAACACCTAACCATAACTCAACAGTCTACTGACAGTCTACTATACTCTAATGCGTATAGAGTAAGTTGACATGTAGTTGAAAATGTACTTACAATTAGTAGAACGTCTAAAGTGAATATCGAAATAAAGTGTAACCAGTTTATTTTGTTAAGCCTTTTTACTGATTATAATTTAGGTAATTTATTAAATATTCATAATATATTGGATGCATTAAGTCATTTTCATCAACTTAAATTACATTAAACTGACTTAAAAATGGGTTGAATCTTGTATAACTTATAAAAACAAGTTGCAAAACTTATTTTGATGACTTAAAGCAATGTAAAAACCTTTGTCTCCATAACTCATTGATCATATATTTTTACAGCGCAAAACCAACAAAATATAAAGATAAATTTAACATTAAAATAAAATAATATATCTGAAAATGCAAAACTACCATAACCCTTTGGGCAGAGCAAACTTAATCTATTCCGTTCCATGAGAACAGGTCTGTCAGAACGTCGTGATACTTCGATGGGCCTGGCAGCAATGAAGCTGGAACTGCACTGGAAACTATCCCATGACAGGCAAGTCTTCAAAACCAAAGAGGTACAACCATCATACACATGTTCCCAGCATGAGCTGCAGTAATGTGGACAGCGTATGAGAGTTGGTCCATCCCATGGCACCTTATAAGTCAGAGTAATACTGTGAGACTTTGGTGCAACCCTTTGGCACAACCATGCCTGAAACCATTTAGGCGAGTTCATTTTATGGCCCTAAACCTTTATTTCCCAAGACAGAATTACATTCAGATTAATGGAATTACTATATAAATGCACAGCAAGGTCTTACAGGCAAATACGCACAGATGTGATTCATCCTCAAAGTCCATCTGCGAATGCCGACAAGTGATGAATCCCTATCACAGGGAGCAGAGATCTCACGCGTGCACTGCCTCAGCACAGCTGCTCTGTCCAGGGTTAGGATCCGTAGAGCTGCATCCAAAGAGTTCAACATCCAAAGCGGGAAGTTCAGAGAAGATTAGAGATGTCATGGAATGAAATAGTTGAAGGTTTTGTACTCCCTATAGCTCTCTTGTGCTTTCCTTGCTTTCTTTCTTGTCCATGTAAGATACATTTGGAACAAAGGGAATCATATATGCACCCAAACACTTAACCTTTTTAGGAATTCAATCAGGTTAATTATATTTTCCTAGACATAAAATCTTTCACTATTGCGGCCTTTTAAATATTTACACACCAGTCATATTTTACAAGCTATTTTAAGATTAAAATAATACTGCTGAAGAGTTAAGCAAATATACAAAAATGTTCATGTTGACAATCCCCTTTTATCGTCGTTCTCTCTCATTTTTGCGCCCATTAAATCAAAGTTTTAACCATTGAAGTCATGAGTAAAGGTCTAACAATGCGTCTCACCCACTTAATCCACCTTACTTCCAGCATTCTGCATCTTTTGTTGGCTAAATAAACGGCAACAACAAAGAAGTCAGCCAGAGCGTCTTGTTGCATTGGTGATCCCTTTAAGAAAATGGGTGTATGGTGTTCAGAAACAGAAGACGACGCTGGTTAAATTTTATATTGAATGTATCTGGGCCAGTATCAGATGGTACGTCTGCCCTGTGGGGTTATAAAACAGGCAAACATCACCACAGGAGGCGCCAATTAAAATATACTTTTTATCCAAGAGTATAAACAATTTTATAAGCTTTAATATCAAGGACAAACATTAAACTGCCCACTTTTGTGTTGTCACAACAACTCACGAAAACAACAAGAGTGTGATCACATGGTACTTCAAAACTAAGCCTCTGTATATAGAATTTCGTCTAGAGGAAGTGCATGAAAGAGTATACAAGTGCACCTTTATAGCATTTAACACAAAGCAAAGCCCATACTTTCAAAATATGTCAAGAAACGGAAGGACCCGCCCAAGTCTTACCTGAACTCCATTCACAGAGCGAGAGGGTGAATGGGTGCAGAGGATATCATTACAATTAAATAGGAAACATGGTTGAACAAATCTCAAGAACCATCAATTCAAAGCTGAATGCTTTATTGTGTTGGTGGTCCAGGTTTAACATTTTTAAATGACACCTTTCCGAAGGTAAAAATCTCCTTGGCTGCACATAAACATTAAAGGATTTAAATGTTTTACGCAACATCTAGCTCTTTAACAACAAGCCCTGAAATGAAACATAACACAACACACCCTCTCCTCATCCTTAAATTATTCTGCAATGACTCATTCAACAGGAGGCTGGTGCTGAGTTAATCGTCAATGATTTACTCCACTTCCTCCCCAAAACTTCACGTCGACTGCTTCAAGCACAGAGTGTAGAGGAAAAGCTGGCTAACTTGCAGAGCTGGAAGCCCAAGCACTATTATTCATAAACATGTACTATTACTGCATGTCCTCACTCTAACCCTCTAATACAGCTCTCAACCCTGAGGAGACAGGCACCGAGTACAAAGTCTTTATCACCCTCCACTTTCACCTGAGGGAGCAGGTTGGAGAGGAAAAAAAACGACTTACGGTAAAGCAATGTGAGCCAAACTAGACTGGCAGCCAAAGAGCTTTTCAATATGAATGTGGATGATTCAAAACCTGACAGCACAGCTGGGATTTACATTTCTATGTTTGTTTAGTAGCCAAAAGTTTGATTTCGTGGAGATTTCATGGATGTATCTGTTCAATGTGTGTAGTGACAGGTCTGAAAATTCACTGGCACGGTGGTCTCTAGTCAAAATCAATAACTCAAATAAAATGCATATAAAATAACATACGTAAAAAAGAATTTAAAAAATGTATGTGCGCTACTGAATTGTATTTACTGATTTTATTATTTTATTTATAATATACTTTTAAGTCCAGCTTTAGTGTTATTGGGAATTAAACTGTTTATAACCATCTGTTACATTGACAGATCTCATAAATGTATGACATATGGCCGCACTGCACCCTCAGATTACACTTGAACCCTTTTCATTTTGTGCCACTTATTTCCCCATTACATTTTGGATATTCATTTCAAACTTGTCCTCAAAATGTCAAAACATATCGGTCTAATAGTCTAATTCATATGATGTAAAAGCTTTGCAGGCACTTAAAACAATGTTCACAGATGTCTTTGCTGTCTTATTGCCATATAGGCCTATTGCCTTTTTTACCTTAAACGAGAACTCCGCAAACAATGAACCTTTGGTCTAATAAAACATCGGTACCTAGTCAATCGTTCTCTGAGATTTGTTTTCATGATAATCGAATGTAAAGAGTTTTATCTCTAAAAACTGTTTAGCTTATAATGCTAGCACTGGGGGCATTGACTAAGTAAAAAGAATTCGCTAGTTTATACCACTAACAAGGCTCAAAATAGCCCCACATAACACAGTAACATAATGAGGGTCCATAAATGCAAAACAAAGCATTGAGAACTTTGTAATTGTACAGACCGTTTAATAAGAAGAGACGTTATAAAGACAGTTCACTTCATGTATACAGACAGGAGCCATCTTAGAATATAGTCTCAGATAGTCGAATCCACGAAACGTCGTACTGAGTGATCTGAACTGTATGAAGTTCAGCGAACTTTTAAACTATATGAACGGCGTTCGGGGATCGAGACTGTGCTAGTCTGGGGCTATTTTGAGCCTTGTTAGTGGTATAAACTAGCGATTTCTTTTTACTTAGTCAATGACCCCAGTGCTAGCATTATATGCTAAACAGTTTTTAGAGATAAAACTCTTTACATTCGATTATCATGAAAACAAATCTCAGAGAACGATTGACTAGGTACCAATGTTTTATTAGACCAAAGGTTCATTGTTCGACAGAGTTCTCGTTTAAGGCAGTTGTAGGGTTCAATAAATGTATAAACTTAATGAAATTGAAAGGTAAATAATGTTTTTCCTCACAAATAGTTAACAATAACGGAACAATTAAGAAAAAAAATAAAGCTATGCCCTGATTTGACAATTCTAATACCGAATAATTATTTTACAGTATGACTAAATGGCCGATATTAATATTATTTTGTGTAAAAAAGTAAAAGCCTAAAAAACGACTAAAATTCTCGGTTTAAAATGTTGTAGGCATCAGCAGCATTATCATGTAGGCTACAGTATGACAAACTGATATTCATTTTGAGATTTGCTAAAGATTAGATTTAACAGAAAAACTAAAAAATATCGGTCATAATGGGCACATTATACTGATCAAATATAAATGTTACAAAATATTTCTATTTCAGTTTCAACTCTGTATTTATCAAAGATTCCAAATCGAGCATATAAGGATTTCTGTAGGATCATGCGACCTTGAAGAATTCAGCTTTGCCATCACAGGAATCGACTACATCTTAAAATATATTCAACTTATTTTAAACTGTAATAATACTTTAATAATTGACCATATTACTACTGTATTTTTGAGCAAATAAATGCAGCCTTGGTGAACATAAGACACTTCTTTAAAAAAACCTTCAGACCTCAAACCTTTGAACGGTGGAGTAAGATATTGTAAAGCACTGCCAATGTTTGATTCACTATTTCAAATGAGAAACTGATGGAGGAAATGCAGTTTAAAATGTCCTATTACACACATTAAGAAGATGGAATGTGTTAAGTTTGTTTGTTTATATGTTTAAAGTGCGAAAGGGAATGATGAAAGTCATGCTCACAGCTCAAGGCCCAGGACATTCCACTGCACCCCTCCCTCAATATGACTTCATCAACGCTGCTTAGCTGGAAGATCACACATCCACCAGCCTGCCAGCCAAACCTCAAGATTTAGAATTAAAGAGCCTTGCTCTTACTCCCAAACACCCATGCACACACACTACTCCTGTGATCTACCAATCGGTCGTAAGCAAACAGCAAAAAACCACTCGACCCAAACAAAAAGGTCAAAAACCTTGATCTCAAAGTGTAAACCGCTCTGTCATGTGTCATTCACACTGAGTTAGCATGCATTTTACACATGGCAGATCTTCACATGCGTGTGATGTTTACAGAGCATTCTTTACACAAGTGTGAGATCTCACAGGAATTTAACTGCTACGTTTGACTGGCGCTCAGAGATAATGCTAAATGAAGTCTGAACATATGATCTCAATCGAAATCTAGAAGAAACCCAAGATGAGCAAAGTGAAGGACAGCTCTTAAAGGGATAGTTCACCTAAAAAGGAAAATGAATTTACCCAAATCATGTCGTTCCAAACATTTATGACTTTTTCTTCTGTGGAATACTGAAGATATTTTGACAAATGTCTGTACGAGGAAAGTCAGTTGGGTTCAATGTTGTTTTGACTTGCATTATGTAGACAAAAACTCCTAGTTTTTGGGTGTGTAACCCCTTTCTTGTGTCAGCCTTGGCTTCTGTGGATGCTGCTGACATAATATGGCCTTCAAATTTTGTTCCATTGCAATTGAGCCTCTTTATTTTCAACACTGCCATTGGCACCCAAAAACTACATTGCTCATTTGACATTTATGGGCCAAATCTGCAAACCATGAAGCCTGACAATGGCCAAAAGGTCCAGAGACCAGTGGAGCCACATACAGTACACAAACTGGAGGGAATGTTTGCAAATAAAGTGGGGTGCCGTCTGATCGTTATCAACCTTGCACAAATAAAGTAATTCAACGGACTGTTTGCTTTTTTCATTTTCATATGATTAGGTTTTTTTTTTTCAGGGAGGAAATGGATTATTATTATTTTGGGCCAAATATTTAATGTTCCCATTATTTGAGCAAGTGTATAAACAAATGCGTCAGGAGCAATTCATCGTGCTTACAATAACATTCTGACATTTTCCCACAGTGTGGCCAGGGCTGCCAGTAGGGCCAGGGCTTCCTCTGAGAGCAGTCAGACCCTAAGACCACCACAGTGCACAAAGGTAAAGACAGAAGGGACACTGTCAGGATTGAACAGTACTATACTGATCTGTTTAACTAACACAGAACATTAGTGTTTAATGTAGTAAAAATGTGCACATACTGTATCCTCAGCTGGTAGAGCATGCGCTGCAATGCCAAGGTCAGGCGTTGGACACGGACTGACAAAAGTTACACAAATGTATACATTTACTTCAGATAAAATGTCTGCCAAAGACTATTATTAGTATTATTAGTTAACGAAAACAAAAGCATGTTTATAATAGCCAGGGTAGGTGATTTGTTCCAGAAATTTTTTTTGATAGCAATCACAAAGCTAAGTCTAAATGTGTTTTTATCGTCTGTGGAAGAAGTAGAATCATAAAATGTCCGTCAAATCATTGCATTTCGGTCGCAAGATCGGTGATTGGTCGGCTTGAGTAGCATCGCGTTTCCTCCTATGCATTTCCGCTACGTACCTTCTCACGCATTTCACCCTGATTTCCACACGTACCATCTCCTCCGACGTCTTCTCTCATTTCTGCCTTTCAGTTTTAGCAATTTCACTAAAATGAACTGTTTTTCCACCTCATTAAGCTCCAACTCCAACATAATCTACTCTCGTTCAGTCGCTATTGCTTGTAGTAACCTAGCCGCGAGGGAATCTAAACACAGTGAAACATTAAAACCCTCCGCCGTCAACTAGCGTTTCGGAGCAGTACTGCAGAGCAACCAAGACCTAAACGCAGAAGTATAAATGCTCACGGCGACGTCGCCTACGTGCGTAGTTAACGCTGTACACTACGGCGTACCCTAACGCAGAATTATAAATTGGCCTTTATGCTGCATTCACATCATCACTACTGTCATTTGGAAAAGATGGAAACGTAATGTGTACAGAGCAGTTCGTGACTCGAATTTATGGATTTCAATGACAACACTATCAATGCCGAAATGAATATGCAGCAGTCAGGTGGCACAGGTCAGTGCTCTTTAAGTTGTTTGTGATCATTACTAATGTAATGGTATGTGTTTTTAGACATGAGTTTAACGCCGTCTCTCATTTCATGATGCTTTGCAGACTCTGCTGTGTATGTTCATGTGTTTTGATTCAAGGAGGCATGGTTTGGAGAAACTCCGAAAGGAGGTTTGGATGTCATGCTTTCAAAGATAACTTACTATTGCTAGCCACTCCAAAAATTGCCTTCCCTACATGCATAAGTAAAACGACTACAAATTAATTTTGGTTTTAGTTACACATCTTCTGCCAATAATGACAATGAACATGCCAATAAATATAACACTAGTCAATAAAGTCACACGCATGAGTGAAAGGGTTGAAACAATGACAAAAAGAAAAAAAGAAAAAAAATTGAAAATTTTAAATAAAAAATAAAAATTTATATAGAAAAGCTATATTAAAATGAAAACTAGAGTAACCCTGCTGCAAAAAGCATGTTAATGATCATTTTTGAACAGCAGTTATCCCAACACATTGTGCTAAGACTCAAGTGCACAAGATAAATAATCCACAAAATTGGATTTACATAACTGTTTATTTTTTTATTGATTCTATTCTTTGGATAGCCAAATGTAGAATTAAAACGTGGCACTCTTCCCACTGGAAGCAGTCAAAAAAGCATAATATTGACAAAAGCCAAAGCACTTAACACAGGGAGGACATATGCAAGCACTTTTATCATAAGCAAATTCCTTTGCAGTTACATCCTCAATCACCAGGGACACAAGACATGATGTAACCAGAGAACATGATTTGAACATAAATCGTAAGTGCTGATAGAAAACCTCCTCACATGCTGCACTTCATCACACAACAAGCTTCTCGAGACCCAACTGAAAACTTGTCTTATTAACAGAATATGAAACATCTTATGCTCCCTGCCATGAATCATATCTGAGGCTCTGAAACGGAAATGGATCACAGAGAAACCCATCGGAGCCATTTTAGGAAACCATTAGTGAAATGAGCGATGGTGCAGATTGTGTCAAGGCCGTTTCCTTGTTCCAACTCTGCCGACTGCTATTTACAGAGTTCTGATAATTGTTCAGAGGCCAAACACCAGCCAACAGATACATATCGTGAAATAACCCAGTTGGGGCCAAGTTCAGCCCAGTTCCTTGTAATTACAGCAAGATACAAAAGAGCACACGCAGAAGACAGGCAAGCGTATATAAGGGCACGTGTGTCAGAAACGACACACACACACATCCTACTATTATACACAAATGCAGGGCCTCATCAATCACAATTTCTCTGGGGGGTCCACATGGCCAAAAGCAAATGTACATTGTGCAATTGGTCCGGTGTAAAACTTGAATAATAGTTCACAGTCCCAGAGCATCAGCTTGGGTTGGGACCGTGCCTAAATGTTCCTAATGAAATCAAGTGGCGTACGGACATTTCTCTTCTCTTTGCTTTTCTCACCTTTGTCTAACCCAAGACCTTCATCCTCACTTAGCCAGTTCATGTGAACAAACTAGCCCGGTTGACATCCCGGCACCAAACGGCCTCATCGGATTGGATTTTATTAGCTGTTCATCACGGGATATCTAAACAATAAAAGCTTTCAGTTTTTTGCAGCCCACTGCACATACAACTGAACCATAAGTGTGGACATGTTACACATTACAATGTCTTTAAAAGTGAAGAACATTTGTAAATGTCATCTTGTGGTGGTGGATTTGTTGATTCACCAAGACAACACTGGATTCTTCTGTTTTCAATGAAGAGAGAGAAAGAAAGTGCATTAGTACATGAGTGTGTGTGAGATGTTCATCCATTCCTGCATTAAGCTCTCTAACCTCAGCTCCCTAAAGACTGTCCTCCTTAAAGCACCCCTAAAAAAGCAACTCTACAGATGAAACACTCCACTTTAAGAGCACCGAGAATCACTTGGGCTTTGTGATTGTTATATTTGCAAACCATGACCTTTTTTCCCTCATTTATATTGTACATGACAACTCACAATAAATGTCTTTTTGGAAACAGAGGAAACTAGAAACAGACATTTAAAGTTAAGGAGACTGAAGCTGTAATCAGAATCATTTTCATTGTAACGTTTAGAACTTAAACATATTTACAGAGATTTAAAGTCACAATGAAATGAAAGTAATGTCAGATCTTTTTTTCCACACTGCGTCATGCAACAGTTGAATATAAAATTCAAAACGGTCAAAATGACCGTCATGGCCGTTCTAGTGTTAATATAACACGCGAAACCCAAGGCGTAATAAATCCAATAAATCCTTTAGCGTAATATGAGACTGCCCTACCCCACACCTAAACCTAACCATCACAGCGCGTGTTACAGTATATTACCGATAACGGATGCCATGTGCGTAGTATAGCGCCGTATTGTCATATAGCGTTCTATATGACGATAAAGGATGAGAATGCATTGAGAAATCACAACACTAAATATGATGGCTATATTTATGTATGGCCTTCAGTTAAGGGCCAATCACAAAAAAAAGCCTTTGCAATGATCCAAAATGAAGTACTGTAGCTACAATTTTATGATACCATTGTTGTCCGATTATATCCTTACAAAATAAAATATTTTGAAATATGGATCACACTTTAGTTTACGGTCCAATTCTCACTTTTAACTAACTGTTAATTATAATATGATGGTAAATGGACCGCATTTATAAAGTGCTTTCACAGACCCAATGGCCTCCAAAGCACTTACATTTTGCCTCACATTCACCCATTCACTACGCTCATTCGTACACCAACAGTGGTGTCAGCCATACAAGGCGCCATCCAGCTCGTCGGGAGCAGCTGGTTAGATGTCTTGCTCATGGACACCTTGACACTTGGTCAGGTGGAACTGGGGATTGAACAACCAACCTTCCGGTTTGTAGACAATCTACATGAACCACTGAGCCACTGCCGCCCCTATGATGGGACATGTGGGACAAACGGGACATGATGTCACAAGATGTGACGCTAAAAACAGAATTCTCAATTGTCAAAATCTGTTCTTTTCTCATCATAGTCGTGATGTTCCCCATCGCAGTTCAGTACAGGCATCAGAACCGCGTCTTGTCGCAGCATATGTTCGTTTAAAGTGCGTGACTGAGGGATTCCTGCTGCTGTTTTGACTCCTTTACACATTTTATAAGCTCTTCACGAGTTCTTAGCTGGTCAAAATATACAGACTGATTCTCATGAAGTAGCGTGTGTATGACACGCCAATTCGTATTTCCATTTTTGGCGTGCTGTCAAGACGCATAAACGCTTTTCAGCGTGTTTATGAACGTCATTGACTTAACGTTATTACTGTATATATAAAAATATGACTTACCTCAACCCAGTCCCTAAACCTAACCGTCACTGGGGTTAATGGCATTTATGAGTGTTCCCTTACCATCCTCAGGAAAAAAAAAAGATCGCTCCCAGATGTAGATCTACATTTTGCTTCGTTTCACGCGGACATTTGACGGCGTGTACAGACACGCGCAATCACTCGGACGTTAATGGCGTAGACACTATAATGGCGTAGAGAATGATTTGTACTTGTTGCGCAAAGGACCCAAGAATGGTGCTCATAAAGTGGGTTGCAGAGGTGAGCTCTCAAAATTTCAAGCACAAGCTCCAAGTCTTCATGCTGTGAGTTGTACTTGGACTCTTTGTTGAGCACACATAAAAGAAATATTTGACCTGAAAAGTGCTCCATATTATTTAAAAAGTAACTTCCATGTCAGTTTTACAACCTCAGAATTTTTACAACAATACATTTTGTGTTCTAGCTTTACTAAAATGTTGTTTTGCTGGTTAACACTCAGTACTAGTAATTTAGCTTTTATTTTTACATGAAATATCAAATTTAATTTTACATCAGACTCACAAAAAGGTTCAAGCTAGATTCAATATTCCATTCAGTCAGGTGTCATCTAATGTACGCCTGTGCTTTCTGTACCACTCGTATGGCGTCTGAGTCTCTAGGCAGTGATGCATGGGAGCATTTAAGGCAGGAGTCAGACCTTGGAGCCACAGAGGCATGCACAGCACACAATCTCAGCCTTGAAGGAGCCAACGTCAATTCAACTAAATCCTCAAGGCATCAACCACTGAAGAGCAAGGACTCGCTGTTGTGTAATTGTGTCTGCACTCTGCAGTGACACTCATTTCCTTAATCACTTAGACACATTAATAAGCTTCAGTAAATAAACCGCATTTAGTTCTATTCAGCAGATGAACTTCTTCTTTATGTGGAAAGTGAAAGAGTAATTTATCACTTTACATGACTAAAGGATTTGTAAACATCACAATTTATAGTAGGCTTTGGGTTTATGTAGTCCCATGTGCTAAAGAGCACCTTGAAGTAACAAGTGTGGTTGGTTTTACCATGGTTAATTATTGTTGTTAGCCACAACTTCAAGCGAAGTAAATTGGCACATTAATGTACTGTAGCATTCAACTGATGTGTAGTCAGTATATTGGTTTGATTACAGTGACTTTAACATGGCTCATCCAATCAAATACAGAACCCAGAATTCTTTTTCATTATCTGTAATCTTTGGTCCACTTTTGCCAAGTCCCTTGAAGGCAAGACAGTTCACTCATCTGCTCTATACTGTAACTGTTCCAGACAGCTTTTTCCAGTCGTTGCTAGTATACATATTAGCATGCATATTACTAGGATATTGGCTATTTATTAGTACTTATAAATCACATATTTAAGCCTTATTCTGCACTGACCATATTCTACATTCAAGCATACTGTAGGCTACACACAAAAGCTACAACGAGCACATTTATCCCAGCAAACAGCATTGTTTTGGATGTTCGGTAAGTTCTATCGTGAGAAATATACATCATAAAAGCTGACTAAGGAGGTTGTGAACATATCAATATGCCTTTAGGTTCGGTATCTTTAGGTTTGGTGTTGGAAATATTCAGACATGAACGCTAAGATGACAAGGACTGTTGTTAGTTTTGTTTGGTCCGGACCTAACAAACCAAGAGAAACAAACTACAGGTGTGAACACACCCTATCTCTCACAATTTACTTTTTTCCTTAAGCAAATCCAACTGTATTTTTTTTTTAAATGTGGCTTTTCCGCAACTAGCTGTTTTCTCACTATTGTGACTACATCCCTGAGTTGAGATTTGATATTTTACATCTGCAACTTTATTTCTTGTAATAAAAAATAAAGCCCTTTTGGAATTGCTATGTTTATTGATTTTATATCTCTTTATATCTATATAACTTTGTCTCACTTTTTTTGTCTCACAATGTAATTCGTGACTTTACATGTCACAACTGTGACATTATATAACATGTGACTATTTTTTGTGATTGGCTTGTCGTATACAGTATCTTGTAGGTGTGACTTTATTTCTCACTTTATTTCACTTAATCGAATAATTGACCGTTCGCAAAAGCCACGGCCCCTAGTTATTGTTACTACACCTCGTCAAACAAATGGTCAAACACGACCAGCGCAACAGATTGCCATGATGGATGAGAGTATACAAGTGCGTGTCAGTGACCTTTTTCTCGTGAGCAATACCTCTGCGATATTCTCCAGATCGAGGCACAAGGGGTTACAGTATGCAGTGGAGGGATATATTCGAAATATAAAATACGCAAAAAAGGAGACATGACTACTATCATTACCACAAGTCCAGTTCATTACCACAGCAACCGCTCATGTGTCATGCTGAATGTGATTTTCATGTTTAAAAAGTAAATATACATCAGAGACGGAATGATGCAGATAACCATACATTATTTAAAGATATTTCAATTTGTTACAATATTGATATATGAGCTGATGTTGTCAAGTAAGCTTTATGCTTTGACTGCTGCTCATTTAGAAACCCTTAGTTTAGAAAACATAATTCCTTTATGGATCCTCTTGATCTGCTTTCTCCATGTTTCTTTGACTAATCTCAGTGTCTCAGTCTCCCGCCCGCTTGTATGAAGCGAACGAGGGTTTGGATTGCAGCGTTCACACTTATTCAAATGAACCGCATTAACAGAGCAATGGCACTAGGGTTTGTTTTCATACGACCCAAACATACCAAGTGTGAACAACACAACCATAAAGTCACAAATACAAGATCATCACATTGAGATTAAGTCAAATTACAAGCAATATAATATATAAAGTCAAACCGAGAGAAATAGTAACAATTACGGGAAATTATTATTATATATTTTTTTTACATTATTTTAACTCTGAGGCAGAGACAGATTTCCACAGGAATCACATTCATAAAATAAGATAATTTTCTTTAAAACTATCATGCTTACAATGATTTCAGTTCTCTTGGGATACTGTCATCTTCCGTCAACCGGAAATGTGTCCACCTCACGCAATAAACCATGCTGAGACAACAAGGGCAGAGGGGTCATTTACACTAATGTAATCTGCACAACTCAAAAGATATTGATCTGAAATTCAATAATCTGCTTGTTAAAAATATAATAATGGCATTAAGAAGTGTTAATTCGGATGGACTAACTAGTAAATCCAGGTAGAGAAGTTTTGTGAAGCCTCTGTTGACAGAACTGTTCACTGAACCCCTATAAGCAAACAGTGTTTTAAAGTTTTACCCAAAAGTCAACCTCTCCTAATATGTGTGGACTTCTGACCCAAAATCGACCTTCTCTGCTGTGGAGAAGCTACAATAGCTCATCCACGAATTACTTATCTGGAAATCACAGCCTTACACAAAACGGACCGTTCCGAAACAGTGACAGAGAATAGAGACTGTCATTGTTTGTGTTCCATCTCTCCACCAGCTCAGCCCTTCCTCTTCACGCTGAGAGCCGAAACACATGGTGAGAGAGCAAACGAGGGTGTCCTGCCTCTCCCATCTGAGTGATGAATATTTTATAAGAATGAAAAGATGCTATGTTGCATCAGAGAGGGAGGAATGCAAACAGGATGAAATGTCGTGGGAAACGATAGGGAGGAGTCTAAGAGTTCAGCGCCTCCCTGATGACTTGAGATAAAAAAAATTGTTGGAAAAGAAAAAGCATTTCCTCTCTTATTCAACATGTGTCATCCCTCAAGAGTTAATGAAAATAACTTGAATAGAGAGATGGGGAGTGTTGATGGAGCCGGGAGCAATGGTGCGTTAGACCTCATTAACTGAGGCTCTCTCTTTCATTTCAACTCCTCCTGCATTCCCTGATCTCTCCATCTACACTGCATTCTCTCCAGGTATTGGTTTCAATGCATTTGTCTGCTCCCCTGCACATAGGGCAGGTCTGACTCTGCACCCCAGCCACAGCCACTGAGGTCTCCAGGGACAGGCCGATTGAAACCATGTGAGATGAAGCAAGCTTTTCAAATGAGCTAAACGTGATGCTCACAATGACAAAATCTAGGGGAAATGTAGGTTCTCTGGTCCACACCTTAACATAAACACAAAATGTGCATAAATGAATACATTGAATATGGTGTTTGGATTTCTTGACATTTGACCAGTGCCCCAGGTGTTAAAATTTAATTTTGTAGGGAAATTCAAAATTCCAGAGATTCTGGTGGTCTGAGGCAAGATATTAAACACAAAAACTGAAAATCATTATATTGCAAACATTTGTTTTGACACGGGCTCTGGTGGGTTAATAAAGTCCTCCTGAAGTGAAGGCCTTAAAGGGATAGTTCACTTTGAAATTAATATTTGATGTTTTAGCATAACGTAAAGGTTCTCTAAGCGATCCTGGGTGTTGACGTTCGGAATATTTTCAAACAAATCGGAGGCTAGCTAGACCCTCCCTCCTCCGCATCTCATCTCCTCCCCCTCCCTTCCGTGCTTCCTGAAATAATTGTGAACGTGAATTGTGTGGGTTTGGCGAACATAAGCGTCAATTTAGAAGAAAAAATAATAATTTAACGTTACCCACCTGTCCAGCAAAAACAGAGCAACCTGAATGTCGGACTGGAAGCCCTTCTGCCGCCGGAGTTCTCGCCATCGTTCAAAAGCTTTACCGATGTAAATTCGGAACTTCGCACGTTCTTTATCCGATTCCTTCTTCTTTTTAATTTGTTCATCAGAACGTCGTCTCTTTGGTCGTGTGTCGGCCATTTTTCAAACTTCCCTCTGATGCTTCTCTCTCCTTCACACACACACACACCCCCTTCATGTGCACGCGCACTAACCCCCCAGACCCACCCTCAAATACTTCTTGCCAGTGATTGGCTGGAACACTGTTTGTTAGGTTTCGTGGTCCGGGTGAGACATGATTGTTTTTGTTGCCGTTTGTGGAGCCTGTGGTGTCTACAGAGACCGCGTTTTTTTACAGTGTGTTTAGGGGACAGGCAGCTAGCCGATAGTGAGGAGACGTTTGCTGTATGTGACAAAAAATGTTTTGGCCCCACATCGCTTAGAGAACCTTTAAGGGCATCCAAGATGTTGGTGTCTTTGTTTCCACAGAATTTTCAATTTTGATATTTTTCGGTTAAACCGTTCTTGTCTATCAGCCAAAGACACAAAACGAACAGTTTGTGTGAGAAATCAAACAGTATTTATATCGTTTTTACCTTGTGTAACCATAGCCATGTCCAACTGATCTGACGGGCACGGGCGCTTTGGCTCTGCGCATGCGCCGGAAGTGATCGCTTGCACATGTACATCACTCATTGTTTACACAGAGATTTCGGAAGTTTTACCTTTCACTAAACATATTTATATATATCGAAATCATCTTCCATTGCGATTTCCTGTATATCTAAATATGTTTAGATCTTCACAGTGAAAGAAAAAGTGGACTGTTTGCCGTTCCAGCTCACTATAACCTCTGATAGTATCCTATTGTTATAATATCCTGTCTTCACATGACCTTTGAGTATAACCACGCTCGAAACTCCCAGTATGACAGCAATCACTGTGCTAAACCACAGGCTGAAAACATGCATCATCTCTGCATTTACTAATCAGGTAATTAATTTTAATTAAAATTGAGTATATTATAGTACATCTTTCCTCTTCTTGCCTAACACTTCCAAGATAGAGGGAAATCCACCAACGCTCCGGATGACATAATAGAAGATTCTCCTGGCCACATCTGCGCCTCGCTCCCCAGACACGTACACATTCCGTGAACACGCTCACCGTAGCGGCATTAACTACACACATCAGACCCACAAGGGGAAACACAGCACATCACATAGTCTGTTTATTTGTTCTGTCACTCCAAAACCATGGGAGCTAGGTCTTACGATTACTTCATCTTTAATTTCAAATGACAAGCCCTACAGATTGTTCTCACTTGACAGAGCTTATAACATTGAAACAGCTCCTAATGATTTAGCAAGCAGTGAGCTCAACTGTTCCATGACACAGGCCAATTTCAATCTCCAATATGGCCATCTTCACACTCCAATTTAGCATGATGCAAAGCCTAGCCTGGCTCTTCAACGCCAGCCTGAGAGCCAGCTGTGACCACTCTCTCACATTTAACCCTCTCACATCAGAAATTTTAGAATAGACATAAATACAGTAGACTAATGTATCTGGGGCCTGAAATTGGCAGCTTCGGTTTCAGGAGGGAATATTGTTTGCTGCCAGCCACCCCAAAGACCGCAGCACACAGGAAGGCAAGGTTCGAGTTCGCACACTGTGCAAAAGAAACTCATTTTATTGTGTAATCCACTCACATGAACAGCTCAAGATGTCTTAAATTCCATGCTTTGAGGTGGTGAAATCCTTGGATAACCACAACTCTTTTGTGGCTTACTTTTTACTGTTCTTTAAAATGGACTACAGAGGAATGCGCTGTCGTGACAACACATTTTCAAATTGCTCAGACCAGATCAAAAAAGCCTTCTGTGATTTGATGGGGTGCATTCAGTATTCCATGCTAGTCTTATAAGTTGTGTAAGAATGAATTCAAAGAAAAATTAATTAACGAAGTTATTGTAATTCATTTTAAATCTACTTACCATACATTTAAATTGCAATTCTTCGTTTGCTACATCATTTAAAAGGCTTCTCAATTCAATTCTTAAATGGTGCACAACCATAGAAAGGTTCAAGAACTTATTGTTTGCATAAAGTGATCCTCAAAAAAAGGAACTATTATATGTTTATGAGGAAATGGCCTTCAGAAACTTCAGACGAAGTGTTTATTTTCAGAAGAAGGAGTGTTACTGTCTTTCCAAAACATTGCAATGTTGCTGTTACTGAAATCCTCCAGCTTTCTGACACATTTGTGGCTGTATGCTGCATATGGGGCACTCATGAGCACCCTTTTTAAAACCTAAAATGGCTAATTGGACACACTTCGGCACACGGGTCAAAGCTCTGCTCCTGGAGGACTACTCCATGCAGACAGAGTGTAGCTCCATCTCCAAAACACATGCTTGGAAGTATCTAGCAACCCTGAAGACGTTGACTAGCTGGTTCAGGTGTGTTTAATTGGGGTTGGAGCTGAACTGAGTTTGACACCCCTCAAAGTCCTCAGACTGCCGAGTATGATGCGGGCGGAAGAGTCTAATGTCATCTCTAAAGTAATAGGATGGTGGAAGCTCTCTAAGGGTAAAGGAGGGTGAAGATGATCAAAAAAAAAATCCTCCTGTGTAAACAGCATAATTGGAAGTCTGCAATTACAGACAGTAGAAAAGCAGGAAGAGATAAAAGTGGCAGGATTCAAGTGGTTCAAATCCCCACAGAGTGGTCTGAATGAACTTCAGCACGCAGAGCACACGCACGGACACCAACATCTTCCTGACTGACCTGAATCGGCACTAAACCACTGTCCAGATGATTCGGGAATCTATTTCACCTAAACCCGGCAATCAAATTGGAACATTCAAACATGCTGATAGTTTATATTTCTAAACTAATAGTACAACTACGTTTTGTTTCTCAATAGGGAATATTCAGTCCATATGTGAACATCTGAATCAACATAATTCCATTTGACACTGAGGTTTGCAGACATGAATCCTTTTTTTAATGCTACTCCAAACTCAAATGTCTAACTCAACATCTAAAACCTACTAATGCTTGCCAGCACTGCTCTGGAATGGCCATTAAAATCTGTGCAGTTTGTTCCAGTTTGGAAGGACACATGACGTGTTTTTTGTTTTCATTACCAAGAGAGGTGAATAACTCCATGTTTACTTCATCATTTGTTTGTCCTGACAAACCAAGACACAAACATTTGTACTCAGAAACAATTAAAAGCCGGTTGGAGAGTTGTTTTGCCTAACCCTGAGAAGAAGGATCAGGGGGATGGTGTATAGAGCACTAGAGTTTCTCTCTTGGCACTTTGCCTTGTGCTGCAACATCTCGGACTCGACCCTTTTCAACGGAACGTTCGAGGTGCCACTGAAAGATTATCCTTTTACACTGAAACACAAACTCAACTGACACAAACTCAAACCCAAACTCAAACAGCTGGCAGGGTATCAGAGAGCAAAACGCTGTGAAATATGAATATCTTGTGAAAGAATCGGCTCTAGAATTCAAGGCCTGTCCGTTGACTCTGTTCCTAAAAAGACTATTACCAGTAAGTCTGACATTTTATACAGCGGTTGCTCTTCCTGATTCAGTGTCTGTACACACCATCAGTGGATAAATTACATTACAGCATCATTACGTAGTGTTGGGATTGAAAAATCACCTGCAGTCAGTAACAGTGGAGTAGATAAGGTCTGAATGGTAATACGATTGTGGTAAAAATGAAGAAAGAACACTCACCCACCCTAGGCCAGCTGCTGCGCTCAAGTTAGAAAACAGAGCAACACCTGCTGTTGAATATTCACTGAACATAACATACAGCATTCAGCTCAGTATGGTAAGGAAATGTTTTTCAATTTTTATTGTTGTTAAATTTTGATTTGATCGTTAATGTTTATTATTTTAATTCCTTTCTGTTAAGCACTTTGAATTGCCATAGTGTATGAGATGTGGTATATAATTTTGCCTTAACATGAAGTGGAGTTTACTGAAAGTTTGCAAAGACTTTATATATTAGAAAGACAATGCACTCTTTTTACTTTTGATAATAATAATAATAATAATAATTCATTACATTTATATAGCGCTTTTCTCTGCACATAAATCGCTTTACATAGAGGGGGAAATCTCCTCAACCACCACCAGTGTGCAGCATCCACCTGGATGATGCGACGGCAGCCACATATTGCCCAGAACGCCCACCATTCTGGCTGTTTTTGTTATAATGCGCAACTCCACACATGATTATAAATTATCTTTTACGATCAGCGCAATGCATGATGGTATGTAGGGCTTAGGTTAGTGACCATCGGTTGTACACTACTTTTCAAAATGCATTCTGGGATATATTGAGTGGACTATATAGGGTATAATAATCATCACTGTACATTCGAACAGCACTACAACATGGCAAGCTCACTATATAGTCCACTATATGGTGAGTTATTATGTGTGATTTCGGGACACCAGCTACAGTCTCATCCCAAGACGTCATATAACTGACGTCATGGGACGTCTTTTGACCATACGTCAACATCCGCCGTTTTAGGGTACCCTTTAACGTCGGTCAGATGACGTTCTCGAATCCTAACCCCAGCCCAGCCCTCAAACCTACCCCGTCACCTAACTGACGTTAAAGTTAAAGCGTAAGTTGTATGACGTCGCAGGATCGTCATGTATGAGACGTCTTGGATGAGACTGCGCTGCACATACTCTTCGAAAGACATCCTGGGATTTTTTGTGACCACAGAGAGTCAGGGCCTTGGTTTAACATCTCCTCCGAAGGATTTTGAATTGGAGAAAGTGCAATGTGCAATATGGTGGAATAATTCCTATCTTCTAATTAAAGGAGCCAATCGCTGATCGATAAAGTCATTCGCATCACAGCAGCTGCCATTAGAAGCTCAGGTTGCTATAGAAACAGTCAGTGTTACGAGATAGTGAACATGATTTCACCAAGTACAACATGTTCCTGGATCAGATTTGAGGGTCAAGTTTAGAGTTTATGTCAAGTTTAGGCTTGCAACCAGGGTTAGCTTCTTCTACATCAGTGTTATTTACTTATATATTTCCGACTGATTTTAGGGATAACTTATGGGCAGGGTTAGGTTTAAGGGTTAGCCTGGATGCCAGCCCGAACTCCGCCCACAACATTTTTTGGTCAGGAAGTTTGGTCTGGACTCGAATCCATTGAGGATTAATTATGATCAGGCAAAAAATGATCGGGCCAATCAGATTGCCAGGGCGGGCTTTATACGATGATGGACAGATGATCTGCAGGGACGCAATCATCAGCGTTATCAAAGAGCGCTAACTGGTTTCCCTCAGAGATGACTGCAGCTGGAGAATTGAGATGTATAGATTCCGCTGTCGCGTCTGTTTTTAAAATTAATCGTCAGCGCATTAATTTTAATAGACAAACAGAGAACTGCAATCAAGGCATTTGTCGATCGGAAAGATATTTTTGCCGTCCTTCCCACATGATTCGGCCAAAGTGTAACTTATCAGCTGGCTCTGATGGTCGCTAAGAAGATGGGACGTAATGAAAAGCCTGTGGTCGTTGCGGTTTCTCCTTTGGTCACATTCATGGAGGAGTAAGTAAAAGAAGCAACACTCGTTATTTAACTTCTAAAATAAGTAAAGTTAGGCTACGTTCTGTAGTTGACAACTGTATGCAAAGTAACTGACTTACTGCATTTCTCTGATTGGTTGTAGGTTTACCGACTATCCAATTGAGTGCAGAGTTGTTTTTTTCCTGGTTCGGTTAGACGCCTCATAATCAAAGCCAAACGGAGGAGTTTCAGACACATCTTCCAACAGGAATATGAGTATGACGAAGTCAGGCTATTTAGGGGTAGGAATAAGACAACATTTTTGTTCCCAGGATTAACAAAATATGTTTGTAACTGATTTGAAATGTGTTATTTATTTGTGAATTCAGTAAGTTTTTAAGATTTCTGGATTTTCCCATTCAAGAAGATAATGGGAAGGTAACTAAGGTAACTGTCGGGAGGTGTTGCAAATATGGCTGCTGACTGAACACACTTTCCTTAAAAGGGACTTTGAAGTTTGCAAACTATCGGATTTTGAGTTAAAATGACAGTTAAATGCATTTCTTTAAACTTGCAGCCTCAATTTAAAAGCAAACTCATAAACTAAATTGGAATTTAAAAAAAGACCCTGATATCACATCGAATTTTGTCGAAAACTATGTTGGGTTCTCATCGTGATACCTCATCTAATCTACGGGCCAAGACAATGACAGTTTAAGGAGGAAGTACAATAAATTGTTCATGCCTGAAAGCAGTAATTACTCACTCTTGACTCACTCGTTATCGTTTTCTTTATCTTTACCTCGCTCCCTCTTTTTCCCCTTTACCCACGGTGTGACTCTATCCAACAAGGATCTCCTGAGAGTTACTCCATCTTGCCCACAATACCCCGAGCTCCAGCTCACAGCCAGACCGGAACTGCAGGGGCATCCGTCTGCCAGCTAATGGCCTCTAATTTAGTCCTAATAGAGAATGCAATGAACAGGCAGGAAGAAGAGGAGAGGGAGAGAGAAAAAAATAAACACATGCAATAGGAAGGGGAAAAGGGCAATTTCGGTTGAAAAATATTAATGTAATCAAGACAAATTAGTGGGTTTGGGCTAACATTCCTATGGTGCAGACTGTTTACGTTCCGGGAGCGGTGGAAAGTGTGGTGGGTTGAGGCAGGGGAGTCTTGTCTATCACACGCGTAACAACCCACAAGCAACATGTAAACACGCGCTTGTACACACATACCCATGAGGATGCCATTGAGGACGCTCATCACCCCCTGACTGTCATCTCTGACAAGGGTTCAAATGTTTCAAACATGTCCTGCACAAATTATATTAGTGTATTGAAGACATGTGTAAAATACGTAAGAGGGTGTTGCACAATTGAAGCCTGTTTTATGATTATTTAAAGACTGAATGAAGGATGATCAGGGAAAGAGAACAAAGGATAATGTCAAAACATTGGAGGATGGATGGGAGGATGTCTTTTTTTTGAAAGAATAAATATCACACTGCTAGTCAGGGAAAAGATTGAGGGAAAGGATGTATAGAGATGCAATAGGATGTGGAGAGGATTTGTAGGAGCTGTCATTGATTTGATAGAGTGTGTTGATGTCCTGTTTTCTTATGGGGGCAGTGTCTCTTCTGTTTTCCTCCTTGTTAGACACGCTTGAGTGAAAGGAGGCTGACCCTGGGGAAAGAGTGAGAGAGAAGAGAGAGAACTCATGCTGAGCTCTACTACTGAATACACACTATGCTGGGATACAGAATGGAAACTCATTAGAGGCTCTAAATACATGTGCGCGAACACATACACACTAAAAGGAGTATCATTTGTGTCTACAACATTTTGTGGACTAAAAAAAAGAAAACTCCTATTAAGCTATATTGTAATTTAAAAAAAAAATCTTTGTTTAACCCGTCAACTATAATTTTAAATAAAAAATAACAGACATAATTTGACTTTTCAGACGAGTCCACTCTTAATTAACATTGCTACATTGACTCAACTTTTTATTTAATTTTATTTAATTTAACCATAAAATATCCACCCCATCATTTGAAGAGGTGGTTTACTGCTTTTTTTATGAGCATGATTGCGGGGGTTTTTTTAAAGCCTAATTTTTCATAAATTTCACCTTTATTGTAAGTCGCTTTCTCCTCTGTCATTTGAACGACCGGTTGACTTCCTGATTCTATGAAACCACTCCCTTAGAAACAGGCAGTGGGCTCGTGTGGTTAGTTGGGCCGGTGTGTTGTAATTGGCTTTACTGCTGTATTAGTGCACGTTGTCCAGAAACTTTACGTCCAGCCATTACATTTATGGGCGAAAGTTGCATGTGCTCCAGTCAAATGTCAATAATGGTGTCAATACTGCTGTATCAGTTCTGAGCCAGAATCAGACCCATCAATGAAGAGAGTCAAGCAGAACTTCCTTAAACACGGCTCTTACAAAACGTTTCTGAATGGTAATTTTTTTTATTATTATAATTCTATTCTGTTCTATTCTATTCTATTCTACTATTATTATATAAGAATTTTGAACACGCTGTTACTTGTAAATGCTACTGCTGCTTGTTAGCTTTTGAGATACGGCTTTCTCCTGATTAAAACATTTAACATAACTGAATAATTATCGAGAAAATGAACAACCATTTATCTATTCACAAAACTTAGTTTACTCAATGTATCGCTTTTCTTTAGATGTACATGTCTCTATACATGGAAATGTGTTAAAATATCTATAACAGAATACGGATGTAACAATCCATAAAACCTGTAATCAAACCATACTGTACACCTGATAACAGCAGCTGAAGTTTGCTGTTGCGATTACACATACTTTTTTTCTAACTTTATACACGCTTAAACAGAAAATAGCATCGAACTATCTGGCTACTACAAACAAACAGTGTTGCATTGGTTTACGTTCTTGATCAAATCGAAAAATTACACCATGAAGTATACATGGAAAATGCATTTACAAAACTAGTACATAATTACAAATTCAGGTCCAAAATGTTTGTAAATTCATTGAATTCCATAGATTCTGGAAGCTGTTTTTTTCCGAAAAAATGCGCAGGGCAGAGAGCTAAATTACTGTATTGTAAATTTTCAGAACCAATATCAAAACATAAATTTTAGCCATGTTTGATGAATCACAGCGTCTGTGGGAAGCCCGAACACACAGCTGGGTCAAAATAACACAATTTCGACGCTGCATGGCTACAGCTCTCCACTAGAACACTTTCTCTTCCGAAAGCCGCAGAAATATGGCCATGCCCCCTTTTTTGCATATTCCGGAGGGAGGGTTGATGTAAATCTATGGGTTAGTTACGTATAAAACCCGGTAAGTATCTCATTAGCCGAAGTTACAATGAGTCGTTGTACTTTTGCCCGTAGCCGCTTGTAGTCGTTTGTAACCATTTAGTCGCTTTTGTAGGCATTAAACTTCCTGATTTTTAAAGATCAACACACTCTGCTGGCATTGCAGATACTGTTCATGTACCATCAACAATATTACACACTATGTAAAATAAAAAAAGCAATCAACTGCAATCAACTATCTCTAACTACTTTTTTAGTTAGAAATGTTCACAAATATATCTCAATACATACACAATTATTATTACTGATAATTTAGCTTAAGATGGCAATTAAAAAGATGAACTGACTAATGTTTAAATACATAAATTTACTGAAATTTACTGGTATTGGTATGGTATTTTTAATATGCTTTAAGTCAACACTATTGCAGCCGAGTATTTTCCTTAAAACTGCAGTGAACCAAAAACTGTCTCATAAACAGCAGTTTGAAAATATTGGTGTTTCAACTACCTTGTAACCTATCATGTCAATGCGCTGATCCTCAACAGTGGATGAGCTGAGTGGAGGTGGGGACTAATCTGCATATACATAGAACGCGAATTGCAAACTGCACAGTGTGGCTGTAGTTGCATCTCTCATTTTTGGTGATCAAATTGAGATTTTTAAAGAGATACGATTAGTGTCTTACAGGTGGACTTTAAAAATGTAAACTTTCCAAAAAGGAAAAAGCTTTTTTCTCTTTTTTTTTAAATTGGGAATTGTATCTCTAATACACATAGCAGCTGAACAGTTAACACACTCTGCACACAATCAGACATTTTGAACATTCTCCCTCAGTTGACTGACGTAACAGGTCCTCTGTGCATCTGTTATGGCTGTGAGCTGATTTACTGATGTAATGGTTTGCTTGTGGCGGTGAACGTTTTGAACTGCAGTTCCCATGTCGAGCAAGGAGACTCAGAGGTGTTGAGACAGTTGGGATGGTGGAAAAGGTGGTCAGACAAGCGTGAAACGGTGCTCAGGAGAGTCCGGTGCACAAACATGACCCCTTACAGACTCTGGAACCTCACAGCTGGGCCGTAAGCCCACTCACTCTGTCTTCAGATGCTACTGCACAGTGTACTACAAAGAATTACATTTCAGAGGATATTTAATGTCTCACTCTTGAAGAAACACTGCTTGAGGATCAGACTGATGTGAACAGAAGGCAAATAAAGAAAATCGACCACAAGCAAAAAAAATGTCCCAATGCTAAAACTTTGCATTGCATGACACAAAATTCTGTGGATAATGTTGAAGAGTAAAAAATTGCATATATTGATTAAAGCTTATTTGCTTCATATTTTGGGCATTAATATAATTATCCTACACAAATCCCAGAAAAAGAAACCTATGCTGAACTGAAAGCTCTATAGAAGTTCCCAGTGAGTGGCCAAATTCAGAACAGTACAAATGAGGGGCAAGGGAGGAATTTTAAACTGACTTCTCCTTGCCAGAATCTTGGCTTTATTGCGGAGAAATATCTCAGCATAGACCCAGTCCTCAATGTTGCACAATGTTCTGTGTCTACAATAGGTATATCTGAGGGCCATATAAACTGAAATGATGTAATGTAATAGAGTCACATAAAAATACACGGGTCATTCATTGTCTGTGAATAATGATCAGGATGGCTGTGGCTGGTTCAGGTGAAATGAAGACAGATGTTCTGTGAGAACACTTCTTGGGTGGTGTAATTGAGGTCACCCTAGACGAAGGTGGGGTGGGTGGGGTCAGTAAAAACAAAGTCACTAGCATCGATCAGGCTGTATACTTTTCAGCACCTTGCTGTTTCTGAAGCCTTGTAACATAGCCAATAAATCTATTACCCAATGCTTAGGCCAGAATGCTTATGAAACGGCCTAAAACAGATACTTTTGAGTTCAAATGCCTGGAACAAAACAGCGAAAGCTCACACAGGGACCACTGAACATATGTTCCTGGTGGTGACCTATGCTAACATCAATATAATGAAAGTATGTCCACTGATCATGAAGACAAATCCATCTGGTTAAATTGTCCAATTATCAAATTAGCATCTGTCCCTGCTTTGCTTGTGGTAACCAGTGATTTCTCTAGAGATTCAATAAATGTGTTAAACATCACATTAAACACACATTTCAACACCTACTCATGCTGGATCTCATAATGTGCTGTTCTCAGAAATGACCCCACATGCACTTAAAGATATTTATGTAAAGAACATCACCCTATGTAATGTCACACAAACTATAGCAAGCGATCTATAGATGAACACAGCGCTCCCATCAAATTAATCTGGAACAACACAATATATGCATGGACTCGAAATATCTGATTTGCTTAATTCTCCAGATAGATTGATTTCTGAATTGTATCTTAAAGCTTCCTATAAGAAAAACAATTAAATGTAAAAAAGCACATTAGGCCTGGCAAACACTATAAAAACATTACAGCAGTAATAAAACTGAAGCTCATATGAGATCATCTTCTAGCACAAATCAATAACCGTGACATAAGAGCAATGAGAAAGAAGGCAAGTATGCGGTGTGATGAGAGCCATGAAAGTAGCTTGCTGGATGCCTATAATATCTATAAATTAAATACTTTAAATGTATTTAATAATAATATGTTATGAGATATATTATGAAAAATGTATTATGATAATATATAATTATGATCCACACTACATGTATAAATGTGTCTCAGAATTTTTTAGAGGAAACGTATTTTTGCATTACCACTATTAACCACAGAGGACGGCATTTACATGCGGTTGATGAGAAAAGCTTTCACAGTGGCTTGTTAACCTGAACTTGCTGGAAACACATTCAACAGGTTAACCAGTTACATTGACCAGTAACAGAAATTAATATAAAATGAACTAAACCGTTTACGTGCTATCAAATTACCACTTCATAACTGATCCATGCAATGCCTCATCTAGACAAATATTCAAGTGCTTCCACATGCACAAACACAATAAATACATGTATATCCCGCTGTGTTAACAAGACTGATTTCTGTGATCATTTGTTTTCCCTCTTATAAAGCCCTTTTGCTTTCCAGATTTGTGTGTTCTCTTAAAGTAAGTGGCTGTTGTTCAACATCTTTCAGACAATGAAACATGACACTCTTGAGGTCTCATGATAGTCTGCAGAGTGCATTTTGTTTGGCACATAAAAGCAGGACATCAAATGGAAAACGCAATAGAGAGCGAACGCAGCCTGTTCGCTGCACACTGCATATCAATACTCATTAGAAGAAACTCTGTGATGCCACACGCGGAAATGAAATCATGTTCATAACTCTCGGATCTCAAAGTCGCTCTGAAAGGTGCATGAAGCGTATTGCTCTTCATATATTTAGCATTATCCGAAACAGTTCAACTCTCAGGATCACCTGATCCATTACGACACACAATGTACACAACACACGACACGACTACCAATTTTCACTAATTAAGCATATTCAATTTGAACGTCCTTGAAGATTGGGTTTAAATAGATCTGGATAGTTGCAACTACCATTGCTAGCTGTCCAACCGATTCTGCAAGACCTCAGGTCTCATAAAAAAGGCCTTTTCCTGAAACATTACACATGAAACTCAACACGGTACATGTTCGCCTGCTGCGGCTTTGAGAAGGAAGTCGCAGAGAGACCTACATGGAGCGTATTCTCTCTCAAGCAAGCCAAACCTCCTGCTATTTGTTACTCCCTACACTATTCCATCTGGCTTACCTCAGTCTAGAACAACTTGCATTTAAAATCCATTTCATTTGTTAGTTGGATGAAGAAATCAAACTTTTTTCCTATAGGTACAAATCTCTCACATGCTATCTGCAGTGTATCTACTATCAAGAAATATAAAAGTCAGTCGGCATCGAGGCTCAGAAGTGCGGTTCCCACACCTTGGCTACTGGAATTCCCAAACAGCATCTAACGTAAATGTCACATTCTGAAAGTTCCGGAGAAGCCTGGCACAAAGCAGCAGAGCAATGCAATGCAGCAACGCACTTGATTGAAAGGCTTCCGAGAATCTCTGGCTGTGCAAAGGCCCGTACAGGAGATTCATAATGGATTTAGCAGGACAGGTACACAAAGCTCTTGTGGCCACAGACCGGAGCTGTGTAGAGTTCACTGTTCACATTCTGCAGAACGTCTTTCCTCCTCTTTGCTTTTCCCTTTTGATTGAGGAGTGAAGTCACATCAACAGCCAGAGTCGCTTGTTCCTGTGGCTTCAATAGCACTTTGACTGAATATTTTTCCGGATAAAAAGCAAAACGGATTGGTCACATTGAAAATCAGAAATAGACAGAAGACCAGCTCTTTATGATTGTCTTAAAGTGAAGAAAATACTTTTATCCAAGCACCTGAAAGGAGAACTCCGGCGAACAATGAACCTTTGGTCTAATAAAACATTCGTACCTACCTAGTCAATCGTTCTCTGAGATTTGTTTTCATGATAATCTGAATGTAAAGAGTTTTATCTCTAAAAGCTGTTTAGCGTATAATGCTAGCACTGGGGGCATTGACGAAGTAAAAAGAAATCGCTAGTTTATACCATTAACGAGGCTCAAAATAGCCCCACACTAACACAGTAACATAATGAGGGTCCATACATGCAAAACGAAGCATTGAGAACTTTGTAAGTGTACAGACCGTTTAATAAGAAGATACGTTATACAGACAGTTCACTTCGTGTATACAGACAGAAGCCATCTTAGAAAATAAGTCTCGATAAGTCAAACCACGAACGACGTGCTGAGTGAGCTGAACTGTATGAAGTTCAGCAAACTTCTGAACTGTATGAACGGCGTTCGGGGATCGACTTATCGAGACTATTTTTTAAGATGGCTCCTGCTGTGTATACATGAAGTGAACTGTCTGTATAAAGTATCTTCTTGATTAACGGTCTGTACACGGTCTGCACGGTCTGTTTTTTTCATTGAGACGTTTCGTTGCTATGATACAGAATATCCGCAGCACAGTTTACTTGTAACTGATTTTGCAGATAATTTGTTTCATACTAAAAATATATTTTTCATCCATTTTGTTCGGTTAGCTCTGCTGGTTGATGTCGTTGTACAGAAAGAATGTTGTGACAGTTGGTCAGTGTGGTTTAGTCCCGCCCCTCCTCCACTGTGATTGGACGGCTGGGTAAAAAGTGACAGTGATGAGCGCTGCGTTTTATCCAAAGTTGAACATTTTTCAACTCTCCGCGACCAGTAAAAACGCTGGCGTCTCGACGCTTCAGCGTGAAAAAACGCTCAGCGCCCCGTCAAGCTCATGGCGTCAAAAACGTGACGCTCCCATTGAAACATAAGCCAGGCACGTGGAAAAACACTTTGATGGACACACGGCCATAGTGATCTGTGAACTGGTCAAACCAACACACACAATCTTTTTATAAACATTATTCTTTTACCTCACTGAGTCATAGTTTCAACAGAAAGTCTGACTTCGTCCATCATGGGACAAAGTACATCAAATGCTGAAGCAGAACCACTGGAAACCTTCCTCGTATGACTAAGACAATTATCTGCAGAACTTGCAGATGTTCTCTATTGACTCCCATAACAGAAACATTAAATAGCGTGAAAAACATATCATGAGAATTTGTTTTTCAAAGAGACAAGTTTTAAATTAAATCAACCAATTTACCAAAAAGAGAACTGAAACATGCTGCTGGGAAATCAGGTGTTTGTCTAGAAAAATACAGCATGTAGTTTACAGAAATGTGTGCGCGATATGCAAGAGTGTGAACACAAAAGAGTATAAAAATAGGATTGAGAGCTAAGTTTAGGGTGTTTGTGCATGTGCGAGTTTGCATGTCATGTAAACTGGAGCATGCCTGGTGTCATAGGAGGTGTTTTCCACGGCTGTTCCCTTTTGGCTTGTTGCGCAAGTATGTGGAAGCCTGATCCTGAGAAACTCTCTGGAGAGCAGTTTGGACCTCACTTTCAAGCCCCGAGCTGCACAGCAGGAAGTCCTGCCCTTGGATGTTTGGGACAGGACGGGATCCACAGGAAGGCATTCCATGAACACACCACGCAGGAAGCTCTCGGCTCTTCCCAGCAAACTCAGACACAGCCCCCTGAGAACAGTAAAACTGAAGTGATGCTTACAGAAAACAAATGTTGGTCTGAGACACCATAGGCCTACTGTTACAAAAATCTAGAAAGCTTTCTATCTAGGCAGCATTTTAAGATTCAAACACATTCCACGTCTGTTCCAATATAGGCCTATAGGCTACATTTTGGCAAAATTCCTCTTCTTTTAATGGCAGTTGGTAAACCATATTAGCTTTTTCCAAGGCAGCATGGACCTCATTCAGACACCATATAAGGCAGATGAAAACGAGAATGTGAGGGATAAACATTACATTGTCACAAAAATTCAGATTTTCTTTACTCACATGACGCAGATGGGAATTTGTAGCCTTCACGACAGAATATTGAAATAACTTTGCAAAATCCTTTATTGCCGCTAATACAGATTTGTTTGCTGTAATGTTCCACGTCGACCAGCTTTATTTTCAACGTCACAATAGGCAGGGGTTTTCAGACAGTGGGCCTTTGACCTTCTTTCACTATCTATATGCTTTTGACTCGCGCATCTGAAAAGGACGGTTGGCCTGGATAAACGTGTCGTCGTGTTCGTCGGAGGAATGTGGACGAAGATTGACGCAATATCAATATATAAGGTTAGCTTGCTCAGTCCTTATAATTCAGGACCCACTGCTTCCCGTTAAAGCCAATATTTAAACAGAATACCAACCAGTCCTGAGATCACTCTCTCTCTCTCACAACAACTGAAGCATATGCGCGAGCTGCAATGATGGCGCTTTTCCTCCGCCTCGAAAAATCATGGTGATGTTTGGCAAACTTTGCTCATAGTAGAGTCTCAACTGATTTTGTATCCTCAATATATGTCCTGAGTAAGGGAAAAAAAAGCCCCGAAGAATCCCATTAGGGGAAAGTTTGAGAAAATATAGAGGCCCAAAATATAGGCTATCCATTCATCTGCATTCATTCTTTTTCTCACGTGAATAGGGTAAAAATTTTATCCTTTAGATATCATCATGAAAATCACTGAGTTGATTACTTACATCAATACAAACAAAAAATGTATTACAAGTTTTTTGCAATTGTTTGTTAACATGGACAAATGGTGCATAATCTAGTGCTGATTTGCATAATTATCCAAACAGATCTAAACATTGGATATAGCAGATGAAAATGTTTTTTGAATCTTGTTGACATAACAGTAAAAGACTTAATGTTAAGGACTGTTAACCCATTTGGGCTACCCTTGAACATTAATGCATGAAGAAGTACTTTAAAAAAAACAGCCTTTATTAATTGCAGAGATGGGGTTTGGGCATTGAGTGAAATGTGTACGTAATTAGATTTTTTTATCCAGACACTTTCTATTTCACCTTTTGTCTTCTGCATTCTCCTCACCCATGTCTTCTGTTCTTCCCTCAGACTCATCCCCCAGAAACAGTCCCACTGACCCAGCCCCAAACCCCATCTTTGCCATAATAATTAATAAAGGCTGGTTTCTAAAAGTACTTCTTCATGTATTAATGTTCATGGGTGGCCTAAATGGGTTCCATTTAGACCTTAACATTAAGACTCTTTTATAGTAAAGTCTTACTTATTAGGCTGCAATTTTTACCACTCTTCGCAGCTTCACTCGGTCGAAAATCCGAGATATCCAACGTGGCGAACATGACGAAAAGTTGATCAAGTTAAAAAAAAAAAAAAAAAAAAAAAACGCAGGCCTATTCAAAGTATAGGCTAATTATGCTGTCATATAATAAATATGGTAAAGGCTAGGCTACTGAATAAACATATAAATGCAGTTAAAAACGAATTCACAATATATGTGTGTGTTGTTTTATAGGCAACTTTTTAGTGTTGCTAACATGCTATCATCAACCAAAATAATCGTTAGAGCATTATTAAAAAATATCAAAAACAGATTAGGTTACTTGTGAAATATCTGCCCATGCAGACTGAAGTCGCATAGACAAAACGTTTGTTAAGTAGGATAGTAACCTGTCTAACATGGAAACATTACATTTCTGTCTGTCCATCCTCAATTCAGACTTTAAAACATGAATCTAGGGTTAACCTGAATAAAAATGTTAACAATAGTAATAGGCCTATGTTATTTACCACAAAATAGATCATTTTTTCACAAATTATCCAAAGGCATGGTAACAGATTTGAAGCTTCATGCTTCCAAAATATATTCAGTTACGATTGAAAAAATTCTCTGTTCCTGAAATAGGCCTACGTGTTTTCCAAACTTATTCGGTACCTTTCAAATCTCTGCTCTAGAAAGACAGCATAAAAATGCTTAGGAAATAACAGAGAAATTAAAGAAAATAAAAAGAAAAGAAAAACTTAGATGGTGATTATTGAATATGAAATACTATGGGAGATTTTAAAAATATCATTGTCTTCAGCAACCACTAGAGTCGCAGCATCGATTTAGTTTTTCCTTCAACTACAACAGACTTCATGTCAAGTGTCATCATACAAATTATATATATATATATATTATACATTTTTATTATATTAAAAAAAGCTGTTTGCATTTGGAAAATATTATGGTAATATTAGAAATGTTTTTGCAAGTATTTTAAGGAGAATGTATTTCAAACCTTACTGTCAATCATTTCACTTGATGGTCATCTCAGTTCAAACAAAAGTTCAGCACCACATGTGAGTGTGTTTTGGTTGTGTGTGAGAGAGTGTGTCTCACAGTTTGGCGGAAACAGTAAATGAAGTGTTCAGCAGCAGGGTCTGAATCTCTTCTGTTCTCCCACTGCTCTCTGACCCAAACCTGGCCTGGGCCGGTGCTCTGTTAGGTACTCTCTTTCATCCTTCTTATTCTCTCTGGTGTCATGAAGAATGGATCAAATGAAAACACAAAAACACCCTCTTTGCCCCCAACCTGCCCTGGCCGACTGACGGCAACAGGTTTAAGCATGGAGCAGTGACTACTCAAAATGTGCGTGGACTGACACACACACACACACAGAAAGAAAACGTAAACTCTCACACAGATGGCCCATCTGAAACGCAAATGCTGTCTAACCCCAGCCCCCTGTGGTCATGGTAGGACCAGATTGCCAGTAAAGAGGTGGATGCTTCATGGCTCAGCTATTTGCTGGGTAAAGGGAAAGGATTGCAGTCTTACCTCAGACCAGATTACGTTGCTTTAGTTTAGGGTGAAGGCTGTGCTATTCACAGATGTCAGGATCACACAAAGGACAAAGCAAAGCAACAAATAAAAATAACCACAGACCACAGTCTCTAGAAATGCAACTGAACATGTTTGCTTTCCATCACTTGTTATACAGACCGTGTAGAAAGAGAAAACTCGAGATTCCAACCTCAACCACATTGAAATGTCAAATGTCTGTTAAATAGAGTGCTTGCCAGGAGCAAAACGCATGACTAGAATACAGGAGAAATGACTTCACATTTGGATCATACACTGCTTGCATGATTGCAAACAATATGTAATATGGATGGCATGCAGTGACTGATTTATCTGTCATCATTTTTATATGAAACCAAGCATGCCGTTGTTTAAAATATATATTTCTTCTTCAATCTGAAACATGGATTTGGAAATTATCTCTAATTTAATGATCAAATAAAATGATTATTGCTATTTTTAAAGTATAAATTATATGTTGACACTCTAATAATATAATATAATTGGTGTATGTTCAAAAGTTTGGGTCAGAGTATATTCTTATATATATATATATATATATATATATATATATATATATATATATATATATATAATTCTTATTATTTTATTCAGCAAGGACACAAAGTGATCAAAAGTGACAGTAAAAAATAATTTAATCATCTTTAATCAGTTTATTATTTAATATTTAATCAGATTATTCCTACTTTTCAAATAAATGTTGTCTTTTGGACTTTCTATTCATTTCCTACTAAATGTATCACTGATTAAAATGTATCACTGATTTTTTTCAAAATTTATAATAATAATAATCAGCATATTATAATTATTTCTGAAGGATTTTGTGACACTGAAGACTGGAGTAATGATTCTAGAAATTAATTTGTGCAATCACAAGAATAAAATAGATTTTAAAATAAATGAAATCAGAAACAGTTCATTTAAGTTGTCACAATAATCCTGTTTTTACAGTATTTTTGGCAAAAAGATAAATAAATAAAACATTGTTTAAAACTGATATTTGGAAAATGATTTATAAATGAATGAATATTCTGATCATCATTATTCAAACATTATCATGTGGTTCTGTTTACAGTTTACACAGCATTTTTTAAAATAAGCCATGTTTTATTTATCATGTGAATTATTCAGACAATTAAGACGCTAAAGAGACTAATTGGGTGTTCAAATTAATGACAGCATGTTTGTGTGTTTGGTCTATTAGGGCTTGTGCGCACGAGAGGTGTTGAAGAAACACCGCTTGAGTCAGTGTGAGAGAAATCCCAGGCTGTGTCCACCACACACACGTCCACAACACAGACTACGCCAGGGTAAAGTGGTTCCCACCAAAAATTTGGAAAAGTGAAATTGGGGGTTTTGGGGGATAAAGAAGCTAAAAAGGATCCGGTCAACTTTCCTGTGTGGGTGTTCATTTTATATTTTACAGACAATGTTCCTTTAAAAGCCAGCACCTGGAAATCCCATTAGATGTGCATATAAAAATCCCCCATGATTAATAGTATATGAGGCAGGGCTGGGTTGGGGGGTACCAACATGTGGACCACAGGACTCCTCCTCTGCAAGCTCACGTTACACTCCATAAACTTGCTACTCTTTCCCACCTAAGCGTTTAAAAAGGAGGAGGGACTGCTTGTCAGGAATGCCTCAGAACTGTGAAAAGAGCTTGTGGAGCTGAGGGTGGATGTAGTGGGTCAGCCTGAAAGCTGAATGAGAGACAGAGAGCGTGTGAGCTGATGTGTTACACCTGAGTGGCCTCTGTCGGAAGGTGTCCGCTTTCATACTTCTGCTTACTGATTTTTGCAAAGGTGTTTGTGTGCACATGCTGCTGAAGTGGATATTTCCCAGGTTGACTTGCCCCAAAGCCAAAAAGCTGCATCTCTGAGGACACCTACTCTGTGCTGCGTGCTCTTCTGGCATGGACTCAGCCAGCCAGCAGTTGCATGCGGAGCCCTCACGCGGGCGGCGCTCTATGGGGTTGCCGCCAGGAGCCCTCATTCGGGAGGGTCCGGGGTCGGGCTGCAGCCCTACCAGCAGGCCCCATTCGCCCTGCACCAGAAGCACGATTTCCTGGCCTACACGGACTTCTCCAGCTCCTGCCTGGTGCCGGCGCCGCACACGTATCCTCGCGAGGACAGACTGTATCCCGAGACGCACGGCGGGTACCAGCGGACGAAGTGGCAGTTCCCTCCCTGTGAGCCCAGAGGCAGAGGGCAGGAAGCCGTGCCAGGGGGCGGCAGAAGCAGTGGGAGCTGAAATGGACAGTGAAGGGGGGCACAGGCTGCCTGGAGCAGTCACAGCATGTCTAGAGGGAGACTATTCGCCTCAAAGTGTGCCAGCCGTCGACACAGAGAAAAAAGCTCCAAGCGGAAAAGAGAAATCACAGGTGAGTCATTTAGGCGAGAGGGAATGAGAGGTGATGGTTGAAGTGGTTTACTCCGGCTCATTTGAACAGTCTCCATTTTTTGCCTGTTACATTAAACATGTATAGTGTATCTAAAATCAGTGTAAGGGTTGGTAGGTTTGTGCTGAGAGTGTATCTGGTTTAACACACTGTAGCTGTGGGGATAGTGATATCAGAATTTGTTCAAAAATGAAAATGATGTCATCGTTTACTCAACTTTCATTTTTAAACATGTATGGCTTTATTTCATCTGTGGAACACACAAAAAATTTGATATTTTTGAAAAATCTATTAGTTGGTATATATAATAAAAGTTGAATGGGGTCCAAAACAACACTGGACCCCACTGGCTTTCATCGTATAGGCTTTTTCATACTATATTCTTTTGTGTTTTACAGAATAAAGAAGGGTTTAGATGATGAAGTGTAAATGATGACAGGATTGTTCTTTAAAAATATAATAGATTTTACTTGCCTGCACATGAAGGATGACCCTTAACACATTATTCAGTTTTTATTCTGCAGTTGTTTCCTTCAATTGTTAAAGGCTCTTAGGTAAAGTTCAGCTTTTTGCTGTTGTTTTCATATAATCAGTTTGGCGGTTTTAACATTCAGTAACATCTGTCACACTATCTCAACCCAGATCTGATTTTCTAAAATATTTATTTTGATGATAATAATCAAATATATGAAAGTCAACTAAATAATCAGATTTAATGGTAACTGTTTATGAATCTCTAGGTACTCTATGTATTATTAATCCTATTAATGCAATCTAATGGCACCTGGATATTCTGTGTCCAGTATCAGAAGTGTCATATTTCTGACATTTTTAATCATAGATCCTTTTTATTATTATTAAAGTGACCTTTAGCAGCGACAGTACTGTGTGTCAAAAACTTTTAATGTCTTACATTTTAGGTTTTCTACAATAATTATCTCCAGAAATTAATAAATCTACATCATTTTAGTAATACACACTCTCCTTACTTGCAATTTCACACTATTCGGGGAGAAGGAAAAGTGAACCTCAGTGTTTGTGGCACATCTGGTGCATTCATTTCATCTCTCAGCCTTTCTGTGGAAAATGAGACAACTTTGCTTTTCTGGGATGAAGGAAAATAATCTCTTCTCCAATAGTCTTTTGTATAGCATTGGCCAAAACAGCAAGACAATATACATTTTATGAGTGGCGTTTAAAAATGAATCGCTCAAATCCATCACCAGGCCCTCTACAACAATGCATCCAGGCCTCATAGTCTAATGTGGGGAATAAATATACGCTTTCCTTCTCTGTGTTACCTTAATGTAACCCTACATCACTTGCGGTCTGAAACAAGCCAGACCACGTCTGTAATATAACTTGCCTGTGATCCCACTTCTACATTCTTATCCATTGACATTTTCCTGTCGTTAAGCAGTAACAGGATCTCCACAGAACACATTCTCCATTTGACTGGAGAGAAATTCACCATCATGAAAATATTCATCACTGAGGCTGAGGTTTAAGCGTGCATTAATGTGACAGAATTTGTTGTAAAATGTTGGGGGAAATTATAGAAAGACACAAGGTGTGAAAGTTTTGGCTAGGATATGATAATCAAATCTGGTAGTGATTATGTTTTCACCAGGGTTTTTCTTTTTACCTGAAATGACAAGCAGACACTCATGATTGCATGAAATTGTAAACAGATGTGATATTTGCTCCCAAAATGAATTCTGAATCACGAAGGATGTGCTCATCTTTTTTGTTTTTCTTACATCACACAGGGATGTACAATTTTAAGTAGAAGATAATTTAATATTCTTAACTGAGCAAACTTGATATATCAAGTTTGCTCAAACATATACACTTCCGTTCAAAAGTTTGGGATCGGTAAGATTATTCATGTTTTTAAAGAAATTACTTATGCTCACCAAGGCTGCATTTATTTGATACAAAAATAAATAAATAAAATAAAACAGTAATATTGTGAAATCTAATTACAATTTAAAATATATTTTAAAATATAATTTATTTCCTGTGATGCAAAGCTGAATTTTTAGCATCATTACTCCAGTCTTTGGTGTCACATGATGCTAATTTGCTGCCCAAAAACCCATTATATGGTATTATTGGTATTATTGCTGGTATTATTATATGCCCATTATAATTATCAATGTTGGAAATAGTCGTGGACAATTTCAGTTTCAGGATTCTTTGATGAATAGATGAAGTTCAAAAGAACAGAAGAACTTTAATATATAACAGTTTATAACATTATAATCTACCGTTCAAAAGTTTTTTTAGATTATTGAATAAATCAATACTTTTATTCAGCAAGTATTAAATAGATCAAACGTTTCAGTAAAGATATTTATAATGTTACAAAATATTCTATTTTAAAATCAAAGCATCAAATAATGTCCTCAACTGTTTTCAACATTAATAATGCATCGTTTTTAGCATCAAATATTAGAATATTATATATTAGAATGATTTCTCAAGTAACAATGCTAAAAAAATTCAGAAATGCATGACAGAAATAAAGTATGTAAAAAGTTATTCAAATAGAAAACAGCTATTTTAAGGTGTCATAATACTGAACAATATTACAGATTTTCTAAATGTATATATATATATATATATATATATATATATATATATATATATATATATATATATTAATCAAATATATGCAGCATTGGTGAGTATAAGGGACTTTTTTCAAAACAATAGAAATATTACCGATCCCAAACTTTTGAATGACAGTGTATATATATATATATATATATATATATATATATATATATAATATGAATATGCCTGAATGACATACTCATATTTCACATTTTACTGCTCTTCTGTCAGTTGTCTTTTAAAGATCTAAGCATCAGCATGTGTTGAACAAGTTTACAGACAGCATTTTGACTGTTATACTGTGTTTACTATAACCAATAGCTGATGTAAAATTAAGCTTGTCAACTCATTTTGACTTAATTTGGACAAATGACTTTAGCGCCTTCTACATAAAATGCCAAATGCCCACCAGACACCCCACCGAGGGGAGGTTGCTCCCCAAATGTTTATGGGCTTTTGCTGGGAAATTTATTGGAGTCTGTTTTGTTGGAGCACGCACATACCCACAGTGCCAGGTGTTTCTCCCCAACCTGCAACCACCTTTCCATTTACTACCCTCGGCAGTGCATTTAAATGAACAGGACTTTAATGACGATAATATCGCGCCTTCTAAAAGGAACAGAGGCTACAGGTGGCCATATGTGAGAAAGTACTTGTCTCGCTTTCCCACTCACATCTGGCAGTTCAGTCCATTTCAGAGTCTGGCCGAGATCTGGCAAACACAAAGTATGAATTCTCACATTGACAAATTAAAGTCATTTCCCAGATATTGCATCAGCTTTCTTTCAGAGCTACCGGTTCTAATATAATGTACAAGGGTTCACAAGGTTGGAATAACTAATTAAACTGACACAAATCTGTGTAATGTAAATCATCAATCTTGCATATAAATCTTTGAAGTGTGCATTTTAAAAGAAAACATTTTTTTTTAGTGTCAGGGAATTATAGGACACAAACTCACACACACTCTTAGACTTCATTCAAGCCTTTGTTCTTTTGTTAGCGGATTTAACAATGTTCCGGCGAATTCCTTGCTAACTTGAGTCCTCTGTGGTCAGTTGCAGCCTCGACAACCCCCAAACCCCAGCATGCTTTAACTGGGGCTCAAGCACCCTGTGATCTGAACTGAGCCCTGTACAAATGTCTGCCCTGTGTGGCCCACAAAACGGCTTGTAACCATGTTTTAATGCAGACAGAGTTTTAAAGTTAACATGCATGAAAACACACACTGCTCCTGGGGGAACTGGACTTTAGTGTTGTGTTTGAAAATGCTGTCATCATTTATTCACTCTCATACCGAACCAAAACTTTCTTTTTATCTGTGGAACACAAAAGAAGATATTTTGAAAACTGTTTTTGTCTATACAATGACAGTCAATAGTGTTGAAAACTACACTGAACCTGCTTTAATTGGACAAAAAAACAAGTTTTAAGTTTTTTTCTTTTAATTTGTGAACTATTCCTGTTACGAATGCTTTGATAACAAAACGAAGGCTAACTAGTCTTATTTTCCTTTGTATCCTCCAGATATTCAGGACTCAAGCTTCAAGGCAGACTCGAACTGCAAGGCTAGAAAGGAACGAACGGCCTTTACCAAAGAGCAACTTCGAGAGCTGGAAGCCGAGTTTACCCACCACAACTACTTGACCCGCCTGCGACGCTACGAGATCGCGGTCAACCTTGACCTCACTGAGAGACAGGTACAAAAGATACTTCGATTCATACTAATGGTATTTTTGGCAAAGAAATCACTCATTCGTCAAGTCTAAATAAGTCTTTGTGAAAAACGATTGACAATAACGATGCAGAGCCGTCATCCCATCAATCCCTGACCTCACTCCTCAGCGATTTCGGACAAGGCTGTTTTTTAAAATCTTTTTAGTTAAGCTCAGACCACACTTAGCTTGGTCCTTGATGGTTTTCCCAGGCCCAATTCCAATCACATGCCAGATCCCAGCACAACTCTGGGCTTCTCTCGAATCCCTTTGCAACTCTCCACTTTTTTCCGATGCATCCTACAGATCTTGGCCGCCTGCCACACTTTGCTTTCAAAATGAGTGGCAGACAGATTCAGTCGAGAAGGAGCATGTAAAAATAGTGTGGGAACAGATGGTCCATGTTCCTGTGTTTCCACGGGGAGAGAGATGCTCAGGGGTCACAGACTTGCGTTCCTCAGAGCTCAGCCGTCAGAAATAATGTCACAAATCTCTTGATTTGCTGGCTGCAGAATTGTCTCGAATCACTCAAGAGAGTTCACATTTATTCTCTAAATCATTTCCAGACAGTTTTAACGCATCAACGTTTTTATTCGCAGGTGAAAGTGTGGTTTCAAAACAGACGGATGAAGTGGAAGAGAGTGAAAGGAGGACAGCCTGCCTCTCCTCATGACCTTGAAGCAGATGAGATGGACTCCGCCGCCTCTCCCAGCTCTGAGTAAAACTCCGATCTAGACGTCTCCTCACATTTACAGTCACCCAACTCACCCTGGCGAATACGCACCACGTCCAATTTTTTTCACTAGTCCTTCCACGTATCCCGTTACACTGCTTCATGGACAAAAGTGTCCGTGCTTCCTGTTGCTCTCTTCGCTCAGATGACTAATTATCAACAGAGTTTCAACAGCTTGGAAGCACCATCCACTTTCAGTCCACATGTTTCACTTTCATTCATAAACAGATCGACTGAAATCAGAGGCCTATAAAAACCCAATTACTCATGTGTAAAAACAATTTATATGAACTGTTCAAGCCCTGGTTTAATAGCTTTGACCTCCAGCCATGACGGCATGATGTAGGTCTTTCACACTGTGGTGGTGGTGGTGCCTGAAGCCTGATCAGAACCACCTGTGAAGCTCCACTGATAGACGGACGGTCTTAGGATCATGCCAAACCCCCAAAGCATCGATATCACGTCTTTATTTTTTACCCTAAACGGTGTTGTCAGGTTGCTCTTAGAATAAACCATTTCCTTTTTTTGTACTTTTCTTTTTTATATGAAATGAATAAAGCACAGATGTTTCTTAAAAATGAAAAAAGTCAATAAATCTGAAAACTAAGAAAAACCTATTTGTGGTTATTTTTTTTTCTACAGATCTCCTTTGAATTGTAATACTAATGATTTTATACTGACACCTGCTGGTTTGGAGGCAGCTTTATGCAAATGTAAATCTAACCAAAACACAAATCAATTCTGTGTGATTTTTAATCTACTTGCATGACATGAATACATTTGAGATCGATTTTAGATCCAGGACGGGTTGTTTCATATTCATAAAAGGCATAGTTCACCTAAATAATCTGTCGTCATTTACACACCAAGATTGTCTGAAGAATGTTTCAACTGTTTTTGTCCATAAAATAAAAGTCAAATAGGGTCAAAAGCAAAGTGTATGAAAAAAAATAAATAGTTTTAACACAAAAGAAATTAAGTAATATTGGAATAACATGAAGGTGAGCGAAAGAATTTTCAATTTTCAGTCAACTAGTTTTTTAAAGTGATAGATCACTTTGAATTTATTTTTAATATGTTTTAGTTTACCTCAAGGGCATCCAAGATGTAGATGTCTTTGTTTCCACAGTATTTTCAATTTTGATATTTTTAGGTCAAACCGTTCTTGTCTGTCATATAATGGAGGTATATGGGGTCCACCCATAGGTCCACCTCAAAGAGCATGCACAGAGAAGTCCAAATTAAACATGATTTAATGACTCATAAATATAAGTACACATTGATGGCCTAAGACACAGAAAAGAGCGGTTTGTGTGAGAAAACGAACAGTATTTATATATGTTTTTACCTCTTGTAATCACAGTCACGTCCAAGTACTTAGAGGGCAAGGGTGCTTCTGTCTGCGCAAGCGCCGGAAAGCAATCTCTCGCGCGTGTACATCACTCATTGTTTACACAGAGATTTCAGAAGTGTTACCCTTCACTGTGAAGATGTGAAACATATTTAGATATACAGGAAATTGCAATAGAAGTCGTTTCCGATATATCAACGGACAACGTTGATTTTTTCGGCAACTGCGCAAGAGCCGGCGCAGAACAAAGTGCCCGTGCCTTCAGATCACTTGGACGTGGCTGTGGTTACAAGAGGTAAAAACAATATAAATACTGTTCGTTTTCTCACACAAACCGCTCGTTTCGTGTCTTAGGCCATCAATGTGTACTTACATTTACGAGTCATTAAATCATGTTTAATTTGGACTTCTCTGTGCATGCTCTTTGAGGTGGACCCCTAAAACTGCATTGAGTGAACTATCCCTTCAAGCATATTGATGATCTTCCAGAATGCTCTCAAAATCTCTGATGAAAGTATAGTGTTTAGGATCGACTCTCTTGGCCCTAAAGTTTTGATGGAAGCTTTTGTATGGGCCGAAAAATCCAATTTTACCAGAACTCAGACCGGCCCACGCGGGGACCAGTTCGCACCAGAAGTCTGAAAAGTGACCGCCACTGTAGTGCTGTGGAGAATAATAGGTGGGTAGGAGTTAAGAGATGACTTCTCAAGTACAGGATGTTGTTGTAGCAGGTAGCCAGTCATCCAATTTCCTGCTTCCCAAAGAAACAGTGGTAAAGCATCCAAGGTCCAGGGACGCACAATGGTGGGCCTATGACTCTGGCTGGCCGGCCAGCCAAACAAAGACTGGAGAGGTGAGTGGCCTGTGAGGTGGAGGTGCAGGAATAGTTCCATACACACCCATGATGGGGTTAAGTCCCACAATGCTGCTGACCCTGTTCAGCCAGAGCTTGCTTTCCACCATTACATGCAGTATTATTGCTTTTCTAGTAATGACTATGAAAATAAGCCTTGTATATAAACTTAATTATGATATTAGAACCCCTAATAAAAACACACTGCAGTGGTCCATTTATACATGTGACTTTACTAAAATAAACACAGTAGGGGATTTATTCTTAAAGACACATGCACGTACACTCTATTTAAACAGAACCGTGCCGTTTTGTTTAATTTTGGCCCCCAAAAATAGCATGTTAAGTAACGTGATCTCTAGGACTAGCACTCGTTTGCCCAGTGACTTCATTTTAGACGAGGATTCTCTAGGGGTAAAACAGGAGAGAGGAAAAGAGACAGATGGAAGAGAAAGTCTGGCCTACTGAACAGGATGAACACTCACAGCTCAGCTCAGACTGACAGTTAACTAAAGAAACCAGAAGACAAAGTGGGGCAGCTTTATCATTCTGTGGCTAGGCTCACAATGATGAATGCACATTTCAGTAGGAGACGGTTTTTGCTTTGTCAATTCAACATTTTTGCCCAAAAAATACAAACATTTGCAATGCATCATTTTTCCAGTTACTCAGATACATTTGAAACACATAAAGAGGCTGTTCGGCATACTCAGAGTTTTGAGGCGTGGGTGGGGGTGTGATGGATAGCTGGAGGTGTGCAGGTCAGATCTATGAGACGGCTGCAGAATTAAAGCGTGGCTCGCTGGCCTTGCTTCAGTGCTGTGGTCCATCTGTATGGTGTTATTGTTTACTGAGGCAACATTTCACTCTGACATCAAAGCTTCATGACCCTTCACACAGCTCAGCTATGCAACCACCAGCCATGCCAAACCACATTTTGTATTTCTACACTTTTTATATATTTGTTGTTGTTCATTGGGAAATCATATTCAAATAATTTCCCATTTCTTTGGCAGATAAAGATTTTTTTCTAAGCATTAACAAATTATTCAAATCAAAACCAAATAACATAAAACACAAAATGACTTACTTTGAAGATGAAAATTACACAATATTTTTTACCCCAATCTACAAAATAAAAGAGTGCAGGCTAAGTGGAAGTAATATAATCAATCTATTTTATTAAGGATTGTCATTCTGCAAGATTATGCATGACATCAATAAATATGCTTTTTCAATAACTTTTTCATTTTCTTTTCCCAGTTTATTTATTTACTTATGGAAGCATGTGCATTAGACACACCAAAACACAATACCTTTTAATGAAATTAATAAATCCTTCAGGCTTCATCTACTTTACTTGCTTTTATTTTCATCAAGTCATTCATTATTTCAGTAACACTTTATTTTAACCCTCTGGGTTATTCGGGTAAATAATGACCCGAAGCGTTTAAAAAAAAATTAAAAAATCGATAGCTTCATCAGAATGGTCCGACACTTGGTGACTTTAATGGTACTTGGTATATGAACACCCCAAAAATTGGGTACAGGATTTGAAAAGTCTAAGTAGTCGTAAAAAAATAGTCACACTCAGGACCTTAGGGTCAAAAATAACCCGCATAGGAAATGAATGGGAAATTGGCAAAAATGTGAAAATACTGAGTTTTTTCTGTTACAATCTACAAATCAGCAACGATCTTGAAAAAAAGCACACAACAGTGAAGGGGTGAATCTAAAAAACATCAAGAGTGCAAAATAGACACATCCACACACACACACACACCTTTATACACAAACAAAAATTCAGATTATACATGTGTTTTGTATTTTTAAAAAGCTCAGTTTGTCCATCGAGATGGCATCCATCTAATTTCAAAAATTGCTTTTATGAGGCCTAGGCTTGACTCCAAAATGAAATACAGCTTTAAAAAAATAAGATAATTGTAAATTGTATATTTTACAAAAAAGAAAAGAAAAAATATTATAAAAAACAAGTAATATATATATATATATATATATATATATATATATATATATATATATATATATATATATATATATATATATATATATATATATATATATATATATATGATTTGACTGTTGACTGTTGAGTGTGACGAAGAAGGAGTAGTTAAACGAAGAACCCAGAGGGTTAATGGTCCATTTTAGAGTAACTTTGTTACAACTCTCATTAAAGAATTATTAGACTTAATATTTTTTTATTTAACCTTTCTTTAACCAGGAATGTCCCATTGAGGTTAAAAACCTCTTTTTCAGAGGAGTCCTGCCTAAGAGGCTGCAAAAAACACAATCAATTACATTAATAAAGGATATACAACACAAATAATTAAAAACATTTACAATTTAAACAGGTCATTTCAGGTTCTCTCAATCTGGACTTAAAAGCATTTAAAGAAATTAGTTCAGATAATTTATCTTAATATCTTATAACAATTTATTTTTGAAAGTGTTAAAAAGACTTTCCTATTTATTTATTTGTTTGTGCTATCAGAGCCATTGCACCTCAAAAATAGAGATTAAAGATGAAATCTTTCATAGTAGGCGATATTATTTTTATCACTTGAATTCTATACTTTTTCTAGAGATCTTATTTATTTATTGCTGTTAAATCCATTACAACCATAACTCAGGATGTTGTTTAGGAAGAGAAAATGTAGATAGATAGACAGAAAGACAGACAGACAGACAGACAGACAGACAGACCAACCAGAATCTTATTCTTTGATATTTCAACCTCCTGTCACATCAGCACAGAGGCACAGGATGGCTGTTTTTATCAACCCACCGGGCCCTGAAACAATAAAACGAGTCTGCAGTTCTTCTCTCTTTTAATGTCCTAGACATAGTCATCTTTACACTATTGTCTTCAGACAACCTGTACATTTCTGTCTGATTTTTGCTCCCTTGTCCATGGAAGAAACTGCGGGGAAGGAGGGGAGGAAGAAACAGAGGAAATGTGTGATAGCTTCCGTACATCCTCCCAAGACAGTACTTCCACTGGAGAGAAAAAAGTTGAAGAAAAATGCATGTTCAGGTGTGTGTATGTGTGTGTGAGAATCTTTTAAAACAGCTTCTATTTAGAGGATGTGGTCAGCGAAGATCTGCGCCCCCAAATGATTCAGTGATCCCCTCAGGAGAAATGAATCTCACAGTTTCATTGCACAATCATTCAAGATGGGCCGGAGCTGCGCAGCACAGTTTTAAATTATGCTGGACTTCCTGCCATGTTCCTTTGACAGCTCTCATAACCGAAAGTAAGAGAGGATTTTTTGTTCTTCTAAATTTTGAATATACTAAAAATAATCTATTTTGTTGTTTGTCAGTAGTTTGGACCTCACTAAAGGTAATAAATAGGACAGGAACTGGCCACAGCGCACCATGACTTGAACATGAAAATCACTGCTGGACCCATAGAAATGTTAAATTGTAAAAGCATTGTGTTAAAAGCGGCAAAATAGAGTACCATTACTCTCATAAAAAAAGCTCTCACTTGGGCAGTACCTTTTCAAAAGGTACAATTTGTTCCCAAATGGTGCCCTGGTACTTTAAAGGTACATTAGTACCTAAAGTGTAGGCCTACATAGCCCTACCTAAAAGGAACAAAAGTGTACCTTTTTTGAGTATACCATCATAGTCTTAGTAAGCTCTTGAAATAAAATGTCTGAGATTTAAAAAAAAAAAAAAAAAAAAATGACAACACTTCCCCACCATTGACGGAATTTACCGGCAATCCATGCGCACCTTCTAAATAAGTACAGAATCTCAATCAAAAACGTGAAGAAGTAAAACAAGCAACAGAAGTATTGTTTATGCACATATAAAATAATGTAATCATCAGACATTAAACAGTATAATCAAAACTGCCTAATGCTCCTGAATGAAATCTCGACCAGGGCGTAGAATAGGACTTTGCAATCTTCGATCAACGTTCTGAAAACAATCCAGGCATAGTCTTTGGCAAAAACACGTTTTTCTAAGCTTTTTGTTCAAAATGTTGCTATTTTTAATGAAATTTACACACATTCAAGTGTTGCTAAAAAAAAGCAGAGGCTTTGTTCCTTATTTTGATATATTGCATGTTCAACTTTTATTCATTCAACAAAATATTCTGGCAGGGAAAGAGTTCAGCAATTTAATTTGAATAATCCTTCTGTAACAAATAGGCCTACCCATGTGCACATGGCGGCCAAAAGTCGAGCACAACAGTCACTATCCATCAGCTGCTCTCTTTCAGTCTACCTCCTCCTGTCTGTCTCTCTCTCAGAGGTGTCTCAGTTGCCAGACAGCTCTTTACCAAACAAAAGAAGTCTTGTCTGATAGTTTCATTTGATCCGGTATTTGCCACAGAAGTTTAATACCCAATACAATTGATCCTGGCAGCTGAGGGTGCTGCCCCTGCGAGATCCATGGCCCAGTGAACCACGACCATCAGGACATGCTACACCAAACAATAGACCCTCTTACTACAGCAGACTGTATGATCAATAAAAGTTATTACCTCGTTTTTTATTGTCTCCAGTAAAAGATGATGTGGGATCAACTGGTACCTACAAAATATGTGAGGCTGATAGATTAAGAGACATAGTATACTTTTCAACATTCCTCAGATTGTTCCTTAAAATTATTGCTATTATTCTACATCTGGTGCTTTTGAGTTCACCACTGGAAGTTCCAAATCTGTCAAGGTCAAATCAGTTTTTCTTTTTCTTTTTTTTTCTTTTCTTTTTCACAGCTCAACTTTCTATTATTTTGTAAATTAATTTTCATGATTTATGTATTATTATTATTGTATTATATTTATTGGGTGTCAAATATGCAGGTATTGGATTATATTTAATAATTGTTATGATATATTTTTAGCATGGAACTTACCACCTAGGAAATAAGCTGTTGCCACTGAATTTAGGGGAAAAACAATATATATGCAACTCTCTAGTTACAACTTTATTGATGAATAATGGTAATATCAGTAATAGATGACAGAAACCCAAATCTTTTGGAAGACCTGCTTGACTACAGGGTCTGTTGTGAGCACGTGTGTCTGTGTAAATGGGCACTGGAGGACCTCGTTCAGGGTCGGCTCACTCAACATCACTCAGCTCAAAACCATGGGAACACTTTGAGTAGGGGAAGTAGGCTTCATGCAAGAGCTCCATCCAAAAACAAAGCCACAGGAGCTTTAAGCACATGCAATTCAGACCAAGAAGCCAATGTTTAGCTGTTTAGCTTGATCCAAATAGACCCTGGTAACTTGTAAGATGACGTATTTCTGACTTTCATTAAAGGGATAGTTCACCCAAAAATGAAAATTAAGTCATTAATTACTCACCCCCATGCTGTACCAACCACGTAGACCTTCGTTCATCTTCGGTACGCAAATAAAGATATTTTTGATTAAATTTGAGAGGTGGATCGCTACCACATAGGGATTGTAACTTGACAGCCCAGAAAGTCCTCCTCTTATTTTTGAGAAATTAGAGACAAATTTTATGCTTCAACACATAAAAAAAGAGAAAAAGTAAGGTTGAATTTATCCATGATGCACTCAGTGGCTGTAGTAAACACACTGCAGAGAGAATGTCAGCAAAAAACGGCCTTCAATGATGAATGCAAACAGTTACACACAAGAAATCAAAAAGGAAACACAATAACACAACCACTGATACCAAGAAAACATGGAACCATGACCAGAGAAACCTGAGAACTTGGGCTATGTTTGCATGGAAACGATTCTGAAGAGAAAACGCAAAAGTGGCGTGTTATCACTTTAAATTCTGCGTTTAGACGAGCGTTTTGGGTGGGAAATCTGCGTGCATATGATGCTTTATGTGTCTGACTGCATGAAAACTATACTTTTTATTGCTATCCTGTTCAAATGCTTTCCTGTTGTTTTCAAGAGCTGGTTGAGATTTTAGCCGTTTTGAAGTATTGAAAAATGTGAATTATATACTTCATCTGCTCAACACACTCCCTTATTTCCCCTCTCCTAACCACCCCCACACTTATACTCAGACTTCATCTCCCATAAGGCCATGCATGGGCGGGGGGCTGGGGGTGGCGATGGCTGAGCTGTGGCGTGACAGGCTGGGATTTCTGGAGCCTTAATACTGTCTTTCATCAGCATGGTGCTCCTGGGCCCAGTGTTAGGTTTCAGTCCAAGTCTATGTCTGCGGCACGTGGGAGGAGGATTTCTAACACATGGATCCCGTTCCCAGCAAACAATGAAAGTCCTGTCGGTGCGCTCCCTCACCGGGACAGTATGAGTGTGATGTCACAGCACATGAGCCCACCCATTCTTCACTGGGTAAATCACAGACACGCATACACGAGCTGAACCACCACACTGAGCTGGCTCTAATTAACACCTGCTTTCACAAGCATGTTCCCCCTGGCCAGGGTAAGCTGTTTGGTCTGGGCAGGATTCAGTGTGTGAGCAGTGGTAATGCCAGGCTTGTGTGTCTTGCTCACGTCTGTTGGATACTGAGCTGTATGGAGCAGACAAACAAAGCTCAAGTCTCAGACATAAGCGGCTGGAACTGACCCTGTGGGGGAACCTGCTTGGCCTGCTGCCTACCAGTTACTGACCGTGCCAGCGGGCTGGCCAGTCCAGTTTTTTTTTATGAAAGAATTAACCTTTTTTAATGAGGACTAGGACAAGGCCTTTACATGTTCTTGATTTCATTATTTATTTCAATTGATTTTCATATGTGAACTGAATTTCAGTCATGAAACTCTAGAGGGTGCATGCTAATAGGTAATTTACATGACATCTACAAGTAATCACATCATTACCATGGCACAACCTGATTGGCTTCTGCTGATCCTGCAGCCAATGAGATTGCGTGCTCAAACATTTAAACAGTCTGGTGAATTGTTTGCTGTAAATGTTGTAAGTTCTGCAGATTCAACTGCTTAAGGTAAGTGAACAGTCTTTTTTTATTAAATGCTAAACTAAGTTGCATGGTCTGCATTTGTCAATGAAACAAACAATTTAAAAATCATCATCACCATCTTGCAGGAAGGAAAGCACAACTCTAATCGGGCAAGTTCGAAGAGTCTTCCTGATGAGAAGGAACACAACTTGATGAATAGGTTCCACTTCAATGCATCAGAGGCGCCTCATAGAGGAGGCTCTCAGCGGAAGTGATTGTGTCTACCACTGCCTATGGTAGACCACCTAGAACCTCAGCATCCCGTCTCAGGGACCAGACATGGAGTTTCCAGAGGTCTGGACGTGGTTGCCATAGAGTGCCCTATCTCTGAGAAAGGAGGTCCTTCCTCAGTGGGAATCAGGCCAAGGAGGGGCTGTTGCGGGAGCATGAGTTCCGTGAACCAATCCTGGTGGGCCAATTACCGCACCACTAACAGGACCTGCTCCTCGTCCTCCCTGACCTTGCACAGTGTCTGTGCAAGAAGGCTCACTGGGGGAAACGCATACTTCCGTAGGTCCCGGGGCCAGCTGTTAGCCAGGGTGTCCGTGTCAAGGGTCCCCCGGACAGGGAGTAAAACCACTGGCAATGGGTTCGTGTCCGTAGAGGCAAACAGGTCTACCTGTGCGACTCCGAAGACACTCCAAATCATCTGAACCACCTGGGGATGGGGTCGCCATTCTCCTGGCAGGGGAGGCAACCATGAAAGCTCTTCTGCCACACGGTTCAGCTCCCTGGAACATGAGTGGTGCGAGCAACCTCAGATGCTTCTGACTCCATAGGAGGAGGTGGGAGGCAAGGCGCGACATGCGGCAGGAGCGTACAGTAGCGGTTCTAGGCACGGGCGAACCGGGCAGTTGCCCGGGGCGGCATTTCTTCATGTCACATGGGGGCGGCACGAGCAGTTAGTCCTCTGTGCCGCGAAGTTTTTCTATTTTTTATCATTTCGATTCAATTATTGGCAATGGCGCCCTGCTTGCTGAGAAGGTGCCGTGCGCTGAAGCGATGTCAAGGGAATCTCCTGATTAGTTCACGTGTTCGTCTTTTACGCGCTCGAGCTCGTTATTTCAAATCCTCTATGTTTCAAATAGGCGCACAGGAAGCGCGCTCATTATGCGCTCACGGGAAGCGCGCTCATAAACTTTTCAGTATGGGAGTGCACGTGCACCCAAACACTTGGGTGTTTTCTCTTTCCGTAAATAAATCTTTTAGCAGAACTAAAGCAAGCGTTTTTCTGTGGTGGAAATACATTAGCTACTAAAACGTCTTTGTCATTGTGGAGAGCGCAGTGTAATGAGTGCATGGTTCTAGCAACGACAGCCATGGGAAAATTGATACGAATTTTACTATTAATAATAAAAGACAAGCTACTGTGCATTATAAATGTCAGGAATGTATCTTTATTGACTCATTCTTTTTATAGAGATGATTTAAATGCTGAAATATGAGGTTTATCTATTTATAAAACCTTTTTTTAAGTTTAGTAGGTAAGATAAAAGACACTCCTTTAAAACAAATCTTTAATGTTATTAACTTGGTGAATTGACTTCACTGTGTATTAGGCTTTTTGAACAATATTATGTGTATGTGATCATTTTGGTCACTATATTATCTAATACTTTTCATAATAATCAACTAAAAGCAACTTTAATTATGTGTTTTTACAGTAGCCTATAATATGCAAAGTTTTTTTTTTTTTTTTCAGGGGCGCTCGAAGGGGGTCTCGCCCTGGGTGTAATTCAAGGTAGAACCGCCACTGGGAGCGTAGACCACCTTGTCGGTTGATGTAGGCAACGGTCGCAGTGCTGTCTGCACGGACCAGTCTGTGCTTGTGTTTGCACTGACTGGTGAGCACTGACTGGACACGTTCCTTTCGTGAGGAACAATAGCACGGCCAGCTCCAAGACACCAATCATCCAAGCCGCAAAGGTTCGGGACCCGGTGGAGGGCCGCCCGTTCTAGCATAGTAGCCATCTCAGGGTCCAGACTCACCCGGAGCCACCACACCCGAAGGGGGTCAGTCCCGCTGAGTCATCACCAGAATATAAATGCTCTCTCTCCGATACCGTGATCGACATCTGATCCTCAGGCGGTGCCCCGAAGGAGACAACCAAAGCCACCCGACGGGGCACCGACCGCTCCACCGGAAGCGCCAATGGCAACGAGCTGCTACAGGCGTGAGAAGCCCAATAGGATCTTTCACCAGTCTGAACATTCTTCACGGTAATCCTCATCCGCTCACCAACAGGAATCACCAAAGTTTACCGCTAGTAATATGTTTGTACCATGCCTTTAGAGACAACATTATTTTGTCAAGCAACTAACATGGCATATTCGAAAATAGCTTTATTTTAAGTAATACAGCATTTTCTCCACATTTTAAAATTAATTGTGTGCCTTTTAGCAACAAGTATTCCAGTTTTTATCGATATGATATGTTAATATTCAATCTCAGATTAATGCAGAATGCGAAAACATGTCTCATAGCAGCCACAGATCAACAGCTGATTTCAATCCCACAAGCCCCTGTGTGAGAGTGTCGTTCATCTCCTTTCACTCTGTGCCAGTGGACACATGCTGTTAGTTTTTTTTAAATTCAGCCAAATCTAATGAGTTTATCAACTTCTTGTTTATAGAACTGCTGCATAAAATCAATAAAACCATTCTGACATTTATTACAACAGCACTCGTGTGACATGTCTTAAATGTGATAGCTGAGCGCTCATTCAAACACACAATGTCAACATGGAATCTCATTAGTGGTAATAACAACAGAAGCCTGACAACACAAGTAGCCTATGTTGTAAAAAGATCAACAAACAACATCTGTTTCACTTAAGACAACATAGTTGGGACATGTCCTCAGATTTCTCCTGTTTGAGAAAAACAATTCTAAACTCGTCTGAACAAATCTAATTAGTCCTTGGTCCCGTCCCATGAGCACACTATGTTGGCTGCTTTCTCTGGCATCAGTCAGATACTCTCGTTCACTGGTCAGTGCCTCCTCTGGTATGAAATGGGATATCTGAGAACTTTGAGAACTTATGAGAAAACAACAGGCAGAGGTCAGAGCAGAGTTCAAGGATTGAATGAGTCGCACTGAGGATTGTGTGCAGGAGGAAAGCGAGGCAAACCCACTGGGGCTCTGAGAATATACACACTGCATACTGCATGGAGGACGTGTACATACATCACACGTTTACCTCACATCTTAAACTGGGACTTTCCATTGACTTTGCCGTTCTTAAAGTCAACATGAAAGCAAACCACAACAATCTAATTGAAGTCACGCCCTACTTTTTCTCTTGTACGAGAAGCCGTTTCACTTCACAATATACGTCACACATATCGGCAACTTCCGTTTCATACAGACTTTAAATGTAGCTTTTATCGACAAGTGAAAATCACGAGCCTACAATAAAAGGCTATTTACACCAATAACTATATATAGGTTTGTCACATTTAACAATGTTTGGCAAAATTTTGCGGGCAAAATGCAGTCATTTAGGAATCCATGCAATCATGAATTTCAAGCAAGGGTGAATGATTTCCCCAGGCAGATTTCACTATAGTTATATGTGATCAGGCCTTGAATGTCAGAACCTGGAAGTCTCACTACTGGTTCCTTCAAGATTTTCCTATGGGGTTTTATACTGGGTTTTTTTAATTTATGAGAAAAATAAAGCCTGTGGTAAACATAACTTGACGGTACTTTGACGTTTTATTTTAGACATAAATTACACACACAGATAGCGAAAACTTAAATTTTGAAAACATACATTTAAATAAGAACGTTTGGAGTGTGAGTGTGTGCAGTGTACATTGTAAAGCAAAACATCAAAGTATCATTAAAGTTATTTTTACACATAGGCTTTATTTTACTCATATTGACCACTATATTCACAATCTATTTTAATGAATTTTATCTTTGGACAAAATCTTGGAGACCTTTCTTTTTTGTCCCCACTGCTTATCAACAGTATTCTGACATTTTTCAAACAGTTAGCATGTATGCCATTTAGTCACCGGATTTTTGTATAATCAGACTTATTTAGACTTTAGACTGTATATACCATTACAACTACAACGAGGAAGAAAAATAAATATTGCCCATTTTGTGTAAGTTTTAACAAGTCAGCACATCTGGGCAACTATGTGCCATACATCCATCGTCCCAACATTTGTTATACCAATATATAACAATACAAATAAGTTGACTTGAATTTTTAAATTTAAGTCATTAAATTCTTTACAGCACAAACAAGATTCTTTGTAAATAAGGCTTATTATTATAGATATCTGCTTACTGATCTGGCAGTAAAGTAGGCACATGACAGCTGGACATAGTGACGGATTGCAGTCTTAATCCTGTGACAAGGAACAGCCTTTTTGACTGAACTGCAAACTAGCCTTTGATTTCCATAACACTGCTGTAAATTAACTGTAGACTGGAACAAGATCCAACATGCTGTCTGCAGCCCCTTTTCCACTTGTCTCCATCCACCGCACCACCGTAACTGCGTTCCTCATGTCACCTGCTTTCATTTCCCCCTGACCATATGAATGAAAGACAGGAAATCTACCCTTGCTGTGATTACAGTGAAATTTGTACAAGTCTGAAGGGGAAGTCTAAGCAGCTCCTGCCAGGCGATCAGGTTTTCAGAGCAGGCTCTGGAGTCATCTATAACGTAGTCCATCTCAGTTGAAGACCACTCATCTCTTTGAAGCTAAAGAGTTAGGCTAGAGCTGCACGATTCTGGATCTTTTGAGAATCACAATTTTTCTGTTGTTGTTTGTTTTAAAAAATTATAATGTTGTCTCTTCCGTTCTACCAAATCACATTCTCTTTATTATATATAAACTTGGTCCTTAGTAGTCTTTTGGTTTTACTCACAGTTCACAAGCAGCTCCAGATTGTTTTCATTTAGCATTGAAGATCTGACCCTTGACCCGCACTGACTGCTCACTCTCCTCTTATTCGTTTTCTCTGCCTTTTACAACTCACAGCAGCTGCCTGGCCTTGGTATCCTCATGGGATTCCTCTGGAGAGGTTAAAAGAAGAGGCAAGGTAAGAGACAGAGATGAAGGAAGGAAGAGTCATTGATTATAGCTTACAGAGAGTGAGAGACAAGAAGTTGAAGTATGAAATTATGTATTCATTTTATCCGGATGTGTGAATTCCTCCAAAATACACATAGTGTGGAATCGTGGATCACAAATATATATTATCAAAAGTTAATATTATTATATTATATTATAGTTTGAGGTTGGTTAGATTTTTTTTGTCTAATGTACAACGCTGCATTTATTTAATCAAAATACATTGTGTATTTAATCAAAGTATATTGTGTAATATTACAATTTAAATAACTTTGCGTTGCGAATTTTCGTAACGCATTTCTATTCCCAAGGCGTAATCTACTGACCATTTTGACCATGCTTCAATATCCGACGTTTTAGACGCTTAGTGTGTCCTCCAAAGCGTTTTTTTTTTTTTTTTTTGCCAGCTGAAAACGCTAAGACGCTCTGCTGAAGACGCCGTGCTTTGGGCGCTTGAGAGCGTTTTGGCAGCGCAGCGTTTTTTTCCGTTGAGACGTTTCGTTGCTATGATACAGAATATCCTCAGCGCTTTGAATGTTGTGACAGTTGGTCGGTGTGGTACTAGTCCCGCCCCTCCTCCACTGTGATTGGACGACTGGGTAAAAAGTGAAAGTGATGAGTGCTGCGTTTGATCCAAAGTTGAACATTTTTCAACTCCCTGTGACCAGTAAAAACGCTAGGCGCTCGGCCTAGCGTTCTAGGATCTCGTCATGTCACTGACGTTAAAGGATGCCTAACCGTACGTTCACACCGCTGCCGGCGAGAGCGTCAAAGTGGCCGGAAGTCATTCATTTTCAATGAGAGCCGGCGGCGAGCTCCGGCGAGGGCGCGCGCGTCTTGGACGGTGAGAGCGGCGAGGAAAGTTGAAATCAGTTCAACTTTATGGTAATGAGCAATGACGCGGTTCGGCGGCAACCAGCGGTCAGCGGCAACCAATCGGAATGTAGAAGTGTTCCGTTTGAGAGAATTCCAGAGAACGCAGTCCTGTAAACTTTGGTTCCGGCCACATTAGTTCCCAAGCAAAATAGAAGAGGTTGATCATTTGAATTTGATAAGAGGGCGCGCAGCACTATTTATAGGCAAGATTTTCGTGCTAGAACACTTTTTCAGCGGTAATGCAAATTATAATAGCACTTAACCATGAACACAAAAGCCACAGACCACACACATATGGCTTTTCATTTGTTTATTTCGTCGTTGACAGAGCGGCAAGAGCGAATTTTGCCGCTCTCGCCGGCGGCGGTGTGAACGTACGGTTAAGCGTCGCATTTTGAAGCATAGTCAAATCTAGTTTTCCCAAGGCGTCAGTTAGATGACGCCTTGGGATGAGAATGGGCTGATTTTCAGCAGGCATCACAACATCCTTTATCTGAAATAGAAATCTTTTGTCTTTACTGTCAATTTTGATCAATTCAATGCATCCATTGCTGAATAAAATAATGAATGTCTTTCTTCATTAAAAAAACTGTTTATTATATTATTATTACATTATATTATATTTACCATGTTTTCCACCATTTCTGTACACTTATGGGACACAGTCAGACACCGTGGAGACCAAATAGACAGAACAGGAGCCACACTCTCAGCAACACCTCATTTTGTCCCTTTTGAAGACCGGTAGACACTTCGGAGGAAATCTGATACATGGCAAAAACAACTATGAAGTCAGACTTTCATTTAAGGAGCCCGACTGCTGATCTCCGATATGCTGGTGCATGGGCTGAGGGGAGGGAAAGGGGGCTCTGGGTGAGGTTTGCTCTGTTGTTTTCTGAACGGCTGCCAGGAAAAGTTTAATGGCTGTGGAATTTGGACAGGAAAATAGCAGGCTGGAAGTTTCAGAGGAAGCAGGGATTTGTGGCTCACGCAGCACCTCTGTTTGTGTTCTTCTGGGTTGGCTCCACTTCGGCCACCTCTCCGCTTCTAGCGAGGAAGAGCGTCAAGCGCTTTTCCACATATGAGTGTGGAGCCTCAGGAGAATACCTACCGGCAACTTGCAGGCCACGGCCTATAGACCTCCACCCCTTTTCACACACACACACACTCACACACACTGCTGGACAAGTCACATGTAGAGCTTAAACTCACAATCACAAGCTCTAATTGAAAACAATACAAGCGTCATCTCAGGTCCGAAAAACATGATGCTTTAACCTATTTATCCATTGTCTTCAGGGAATGTGAACTTGACCTTTGAACTCAAATTCCATGATGGGATGCAAATCATATTACTTAAACTTTACTCTTAATCAAATACACATACAAGCTTCAAAAAATTCTTAAAACATCTATAGTGGTTCTTTCTTTTTGAGTTCGACCACAGTTATGTTTCCATACATGACCTCAAACATGGTTACTTGAGTTTGTGGGCTAAAACAGTAGTTTTGCCAATGTAAGTCTACATTTGATATATTAATAATGCCCTGACTTCAATGTGTGTCTCATATTGCTTCCATTTCTTCTTTCAATTCAAATCAACAATTGTCCCTAGACATTAAAACTCACCGTAAAAATCTCACTCCTTGCAACATGCACATCACCATGCTCCAGATGTTTCTCAGTCCCCGTGGGTAACGACTCAAAGAGGAGCTGGTTATGAGGAAAGGGAAGCTTGTATCACTGAGATGATGTCTGCAGTCCCTGTCGACAGTAATCACCCCTGCTCCCTATCGCTCAGCTCACACCTCCACACATCCCTCTCTGTCTCGCCACACAGGCCAGGCTGAAATGTTCTATCCAAGACCATTGATTTTATGGAACAATTTCCATTCGAATTTTTAACAGTTTCTTACGATGTTTGGATTGAAACTGGCTGTTGAAAAGCAAATCAATGCAGACTATCACATTCTCACTTTTTTTTGCATTGGGTACCTCCACAGCCCCATCAGTGGGTATATGTCTTCAAAAATGTTCTTTTTAAAGGAGTAATTCACTTTTTTTAAATTAACCCATGCTACTCACCCTCAAACCAGGTGTATATGACTTTCTACTTTCAGATCGGAGTTATATTAATAAACACCCTGACGCTTCCGAGCAGTTAAGGCCTTCTGTTGCAAAACATTGAGTTTGTGTTTGTGAAGTAAAATAACTAGCTTCCGGCCAAACGAAAATACAGATTCAATTTAAGCGCACTCAAAAAATTGGGTTAAATTTTTTTAATTACATTTTTAACCCAATGTTTGGGTTTGTCCATATTTGACCCAAAGTTGGGTTAAAACAACCCAGCATTTTTAGAGTGTGTAAAGTGCAATATTTATATTTAAAACTTTTTTTACGGTGTGTTTAAGGGACAGGCAGTTAGCAGATAGTGAGGTGATGTTTGCTGTATATATGACAAAGAATGTTTGGGCCTAAAAAAACGTGTGACATTGCTTAGAGCACCTTTAATAACTAAACGAACATACAGATTAATTTTAAGAGTATATAAGCGCAAATTGGGCAACTTATGACGTTGGATGTAGTGTAGTGCATTGTGGTGTAGCGTGAATATCGGCTGTAAGTTGCATTACTCGCTCAAGTTGCGCTTTACACTTAAGTCAAATCCGTATGTTCATTTTGGCCAGAAGATATTTTACTATATAAAGCTTTAAATACGAATATTTTTCTTACACAAACTCATCGTTTTGCTTTAGAAGGCCTTTATTAAAGGAGTAGTTTACTTTTGAGAACACTTTTGCTGATAATTTACTCACCCCCAAATCATCCAAGATGTCCATGTCATTCTTTCGTCAGTTGAAAAGAAATTAAGGTTTTTGATGAAAACATTCCAGCATTTTTCTCTATATAATGCACTTCAGTGGGATACAAATGGTTCAAGGTTCAAAAGACACTTTCAGAGCAAACTGCAAACTGTCCAAAGGGCTTTAAACGATTCCAGACGATGAATAAGGGTCTTATCATGTGAAATGATCGCTCATTTAATAAATAAATAACAACGTTTAAGTTTCATAAGCTCAAATGCTCGCCTTGCTCTGTTCTGTGACGCACGTCTGTGACTCTCCTGTTCGAACTCGTTCATCAAAATGAACAAATCTTTTTCATGCAAATAATGCAAAATTAAAACATTAAAAAAGAAAGAAAATTAATTGTTTAAACAGTGCTAATAGACAATGCACATTTTCAAAATCAAACTCTTTTCAAGTACTCCCTGTACCTGTCAGGAATCATTGCTAGACAATATACAGCAAAAAAGTAACAACCCCACACAAGTGTTAAGGTGACAACATTTTGTTCATTCTTAAGAAAGCAGCTTTGTGGGTCAAACCTTTATTTGTTTTGAGCCCAGATTGCTCTTAATAGTATAATTAGCCATGTGTAATGGTTTTGCCATGGCTATACCCTTAACATTTGGGTGAAGGGGGCTTGTAAAGGTCTGGTTATTAGTCAAACTCAATGATCAGCTCCAGTCTGGGAGGTGTGAGTTAAAACACTATGGGCCAAAACATAAACAGACAGAGGAGGAAATGCTTATGGACAAATGGCCTAAAAGTGAAGTGAGCGAGAAACACATAAAACCATGGTGAAACACAGAGAGGGAACAGCCTTCATAAAGCTCGTGACTGTCACTGCGGAAAGCCCCCTGATGAGTGGAGAGAACAACTTTTGACACCAGAGCAGCGTATAGGAAACAAACTTCTAGCACCCCTCTCCTTCCTAAACAAATAAACTAAAGCCTCATGTACTCAACAACTGAAGTGGACGGATTCTCTGTATCATCTGGAAAATTAAGATGATAAGGGAAAAGAGAAATGGTAAAGTATATATAAAAAAATCTCTCACTCTCTCTAGACAAAGTCTATACTAATAAAAAAATAATAGGGTAAAAAACAAAGTCCCAGTTCCAGCTGGAATGCCGTCTGTGGTTGGATCAAGTAAGGCAGTGGTTTTTGTTCTCTGATATCGATCTACTTCACTAGTGTGTCGAGACACAGAAATTTAGTAATCAATCAGCCTTCCAGCTCAGTGCCAAATGAAACGGGTACAATCTTGAATAGTCAAACATCACCATTCAGTCACAGTGCTTCACCAAGTGACTTATTAAAAAAAAAGACCAGTAAAATGAAACGGCTCATTTTAAAGAGATGCTTCACAAGAAAATTTGAATTATCTCAGCATTTTATTCCCCATTATGTCTTTCCAAACCTGTTAGACTGATTTTCATGTATTTTGTCCATACAATGAAAGTCAGTGGGGTTAAAATCAACACTGGATCCTATTATTTTCATTGTAGGAACAAAAAACCAGAGTGATTAAATAATGTGTGTCAACTATCCATTTAAAAAAATTGACAGAATTGTGATTTCAGCTCCAACAAAGTTTCTGTCCTCCTCTCTTCCCTCATCGCCCTCTGCTGTCCCCCTGTGCGTGACGGGACCATCCCAGGAGAGAGCCAGGGGGTCTTGGGAGTTGTGCGGGACAACCAGGGGATTTTGGCAACCTGTAGCTGAGCTCCCAGGCAAGGCTGGGCTGGAATAACGTGGCCTGTTTATTCAGCTGGTTTAGGGGAAAGAGGATGTGTTCAGGGCCTCATTAATCACGGGCGCTTCGGAAGAGACAAACAGCCAGGACCCAGTGGGGGTGCTGACGCTCCAGGTTAGCTCGAGCAGGGGAGTGTGGGGGTCTGTCCTCACCACAGGGGGGAACGTCTGAACACTTGCTGAGAGTTGTTCGGGACAGCTTTGTGAGACCTAAAAATATGCCATATATATATATATATATATATATATATATATATATATATATATATATATATATATATTCATGTGTCTACAAACAAAAATGTACACTACTGTTCAAAAGTTTGTTCTGAAAGAAGTGTTTTATGTACAACAAGGTTCAAAATACATTAAAACAGTAATATTGTGAAATATTAGTACAATTTTAAACAATAGTTTTATACTTTGAACGTTTAATAATGTAATTTATTCCTGTGATGCAAAGCTGAATTTCAGCATCATAAATAAAAATTGTACTCACAAAATTTTGAATGGCAGTTTAAGCCTACATAATGTCACACTATTACACATTAATTTACATATATTATTGAAGTTTTTGTATATTATTACACTGTTATCCTTTGATTAGTCTGCATTTTGTAACTATAGTTGGTTTTCTTATTTATACATCCAAAAGCCTAGTTTTAATATATATATATAGCAGGAGCGCAGAAGGAGAGCACAGTCATCATCAACATTTATTAAACATTTATTTTATAGCAGTTGTCACCTAATTTATTTCTAAAATCCCTTTTTAGTTCAAATATCGTTAATAAACTTAAAGTTCATGTGAATGGCAGAGAAACATTTAGATCTGAGATAAACAAAAGCTAACAGACATCTGCACCTGTGACAACAAACAAGACAGAAAAACACAAGCGCTGACAGAATATGAATGATGAATATAGAAAAGGGTCATTTATCCAACAAATTTCAAGAATGAGAAGTTTTGCTAGACTTGTTTCACTTATTTCAGTGATTTTTGTTTGATTGTGTTCTTTCTGTTTGGAAGTTTGCACAATGACTTCATTAAAAGTCTTATTTGAATACAGGAATATTCCACAGATGCATATAGGCAGAGGAAAAACACAGAATCTGTCAGCTACTGCAGCCGCCCAGCCAAACGGGTGTTATTCTGCACTTCCAGATGTTCTCCTGTCTTCTCTTCTTTTCATCAACAGAAAATAAAATGCTGCTGAAATCCTGGTCCGTTTCAAAAAAAGCCTGTCATTATTACCTGCCGACCTTTTGCTTCTCGCGCGGCCCATGAGATTCACTACAGGCTGGCTTTCACTCATCTTCCTGTTCATATTTCATGGGGGGAGAGGTGGCGAGGAAGGCGGGAAAGAACAGAGGGCATGAAAGAGATGGATAGGGAGAATAATGAAAGCAAGAGGAGGAGATGAGAAGTGTATATGTGCATGTTGGGAGGAACAAAGCACAAATGAAGGTCTAATGACTGATACAGGCTCGACAGACAGTTTACAACCTTATGAATGTGTCAAAGATTTTGAATTTCTCTGTTTAGGTCTGTATGTGGATGTGTGTCTGTGTACATTCAGAGGGTTAAAGTCTAATTGAAAAGATCTGGAAAGAGCAAGACACTTTTTCTATAGATTTCTCTTATTCACATGCAGGTATTAGTTGAGTTATGTGATGAAAGGAGATTAATGCAAATTATTGTTGCTCACATACTTTCTTTCACTCTAACATGCATACAGACTTTGTATATATATATATATATATATAATATCCAATATATTATACACACAGTTTATATATATATATATATATATATATATATATATATATATCATGCACAGTGTGCTTTGCAGTACATGTTCAAGTTTCCATTATAAGTGTCTTTTTGCAACATACTGGTTAAATGATCAATAGAAATCATATACATTTTATTTTATTCGAATATTTCAAATAAGTAATTAACTTAAAAAGAAAACTGCCATTTTGTTAATAAATATGTCAGGTGTTTCTCTTCTTTTTTTAATCAAAATGGTATTTTTATTATTGCTTTGCTTTTTTGCTTGGTGATATTGTATTTTCCTTACATAATCAGTTTAACTTTTAAAGCTGTTAGACTTTAATATCACTTTAACAAACAAAAGCCAGAACCTTAATGACGTCATCCTCTAGAAAATGACATCATTTTGGTGGGAAAAGGACAGCAGCACTAATAAAAATACACATTTCTTAACTGTTCTTACATCTGGTTAATGTTAAATTGTGTAAATAATTAGGTTATGTTTAATAAATTTTATGAGCTTTGGCCAGAATATATTTCTGACAGTTTAGTATACTATACTTAAATATTTATATAAAACTACTTCAATTACAACAAGAATATTCTTTTAATGAAATATTTCATGCTTGTCCTGCCATCTACTGGAGAATGTACATACCAGCAAAATTTGCTAAAGCGTATTAAGGTCTACTTTACTGGATTAAAGAAAAAAGTTGTTATTATTATGTATATGTATTGTCTTTATTATACATTTACATTAATGCATGCAATAGATATTTATAATTAATACATTTGACAGTAACATGTTAAACATAGCAGCAATTTTCAAGCCTACCAGTGGAGTAGAATACAATCAGTAATCCTGTTGACACTGAAAAATAAGGTTTTCATTTTCCCTTCAAATACTCCCTTCAAGAATTTTGGCCTAATTCAGTTGTTTGGCCTAATACAAACAAGCCAAACATGAACAAACTGTTCTCACAATGACCACACGATGGCGCCACCCACATACCACAACTATGGTGGTTTGAAACCCAAAGGTCAGCGCTGCTGCCACATTAATGGTGTGACATTACAATGATCTCAGTGCTAACTGACTGTCTAAAAAGGTATCGTGTTACTTTTGTAGAAAAATATCAATGCATTATGAGGCAATTAAAACAAGCACTTTCAGCATTAATGAGAGGACCCTAAACTAAGCTTCTTCCACATCTCCAATGCAAAGAAACTGACGTGTTTCTCTCGGGTAAATAACTATATGCCTCTCAACTGTATAGCGGAAGCCACGTGCTTTACTGAAACCCACAAAGCTTCCCTTATGTTTACCCTTTGACAAACAGGCCACTGGATTTATTTCATTGGATTCTGTTGCTGTGCGATAGAGCCATAAACCTTATCGAGCACTTTTGCTGAATGACCCCATCTGTTCCTACTGACATCCACTGAAATATGAATGTAAGAGTGAGAACGCTTGGGCCTGGAACAATGACGACGTGGCTACATAACTGTTTAAATGTTTGCTCAATGACCTAAGCCTATTTTGCCACCTTTCGAGCAGAGGCTGTATTGACTTTCACCATGGCAGTGGCAGGATGCTCAGTTATGGGTAACCGGAGATGCACCCAACTCCCAGATTGCCCAGGGCTGAATGAGACATGATAGTCTCAATGAAAGTTGATGTGCCCAGGTATTCTGTTCAGTGCATGTAGGGGTAACATAGCTGACATTAACCTTGGTGCTTTGTCCCATGAGTTGAAGTAAACTGTAAAAAAATCACATGACTGAAAGATTTTCCAAGTGTTTTTGTGAAGATAAAAAAAATGAATGTGATATCTGAGTGTCCCAAGAAACAGAGCCACCAGTTACAGTTGCAAAGGTGAAATGAATCCTACCACAGATATTCTCCCATGGACTGTGATACACAAACAGGTTCTCAAAAGGGTTTAAATAACAAGCGGTGACTTGTTTTTAATCTCCGGTGATTATGCAATAGCAAGTGTAATTGAATAGCTAAAAATAAACGCAGCAGGTCAGACCCACCCATTCACACTAAAGCATATTTGGCAGACGAGTCACTCATTTTATTGTTGTCTAGACCTAATTAAAAAAAATACATTATACTTTTTTATTACATATTTTTTGGGGTATAAAGTCAATCATAATGTAGAACAAAGCCCCAATAAAAGTAAATAAAACCTCTGTTCACTGCTTATCAATAATATCCACCAAATCTAAGTCATGTGGTGCAATCAACAAGCAGAAACATTCAGAAAAAAAATCCAAACTAAAAATGAATTAAAAATGTATATAAAAAGAAAATTAAGCATAAGTCAGACCCTCATGGATAATGGTCAATATTTAAACAGTTTAATTAAATGTTAACATTAACATTACTTTAAAACTTTTTACCTTGACAACTGGATTTTTTTTTCTTGAAAACAGTATAAAAAAAATTCAAAGCTAGTTATGTAAAACCAGCACACTGTAAACAAAAAAAAATCATGTTTTGTAATCAACATTTTCACAACATTTTTCTCTTGTCAAATCAACCTTAATTTATGTGGTTCAGATAATATAATATTTTGAGTTTGTGATGATTAAATCAATCTGATTAATTGTATCAACTAAATTTTTTCATTTCAATGAACTTAAAACTTTAGAGCAACCAGTTTACTTAATTTTTTTAAGTTAAACCAACAATATTTTTTTATTGGTGAATACCAAAAATACAAGTGCATGCATTTTGAACTAGATTTTTTTTTTTATTATTTGTTTATTTTAAATGCACTCTAAAAAATGCTGGTTGTTTCAACCCAAATTTGGGTCAATATGGACAAACCCAAATGTTGGGTTAAAAATGTGATTAAAAAATTTACAGTTGAAAGTGAAAGTTTAAGTTGGGTTAAAATTTTAAATTACATTGTTAACCCAACATTTGGGTTTGTCCATATTTGACCTAATTTTGGGTTGAAACAACCCAGCATTTTTTAGAGTGTGGAGTTATTCTGGGTTCCAGGTTTGCTGTAAGCCCATCAGTAATCATTTGCTACTCAGATAGGACAGAGCAGATGCTGTGGGTGATATTCAATGGCTAAATACAGCAGACAGAAAATGCCCGCTGCAATAACTCAACTGAATCATCACCTTCTGAACATCAGAGAGATCAAAGTTGGATGGCGTATACTTTGTTCCTCATTTAACCCGAGATTAATTTGGTTCCTAACTGTACAGGGGTCACAGGAAGGTATGACATCCGAAACCGTTCTTTGAAAATGTACACAGAGAAAACTAGTCTCTCCCTTTTACTCAATGTAATGAGATTCCCAGCTAATCAGTGACTTTCCTGCGTTATCTCAGCCATCAGGACACTGGGGAGGATGTGTAACCGAGACAAGGGCTGATGTCATGGTGTGATGGATAAGATGGAGGTTTTGAGGGAGGTTGATGGAGAACGTTTTGATTTTGTATACAGCCCTATTCGATCTGCAACCCTCAATTACAATCAGATTATTGTGAAATTGCACAGGGAAGTGGGTGCACTTGTGTATGAAGATAAAATATGGGCGTCTGTTAGTGTGTGCGTCCGTCATTCTGTGCGGGGGGTGATGTCTGTAGAGTGAGGTTTCGGGAAGGTGAGAAAACATGATGGTGTGCACTTATCTAATGATCTAAATTGAAGTAGATGAGGTTCTCTCACTCACTCTGAGTGGAGGTGTCTTTTACACTGAACTTCTGTGCTGCATGAATGGAAAAATGAGCTCATGCCTTCAAATACCACTGACTTCATTTACTGACATTAGACAGAGGTATGAGATCAGTCACAGGCTACCTGCTATACACTCCTGGAACAGAGGGTGAAGTTTATTTAATATAGCACTACACATACACAACCGATGCAATTGACCCATTTTGCTTTCATTAACAACAAGACTCGTCCGTTTTTCTCGTCCAAACATTTTGCCTGTTACATTTTGGCACAAGTGTGTGTATTTTATTGGCATTTTACTATTTCACAATCATTTCCTTTAATGAATCTATTTTAGACTTGGTTCACAATAGTTACACTCAGGACTTAATAAGGACAAAAATGTCCCCAACCCATTAAAACTGCAATTTTGAATCCCACGGCCATTTAAAACGATGGAAACTTTGTTAATATGCCTTCATTCTGCTGGCAAGGCTTCAAATGGCAGATTTGCCTTATTAAGCATATTCGCTTATTTGAGATTACTTAAGATGTAATATAAATATGTTGTGTCTCCAGAATGTCTCTGGAAAATTTCAGATCAAATTACCCCCAAGATTATTTATTAAAGCCTGTCAAAGTTGCCCCTTTTTGGGTGTGAGCAAAAACGCCCAGTTTGTGTGTGTGTCCCTTTAAATACAAATGCCCTGCCCCGCCTCTGTTTAGAAGACCATTCAGATGCATGGATAAATGGGCTTCCTGCAATAACAAAACATGCGATTTATCTCAGATATAACAGTAGCGGAGTGCAGCCTTGAGAGACTCAGGAAGAGGTTGCAACTTTCAGACTGTAGCCTCCTGGACATTTCTGAATGGTTAGTGATGCATTTATGTTAGTTGTTGTGGAGTTGATTCATTTCAACAACTTGCATATACCATCATGTTTAACTTACACAAGTTTACACAGTTCCCTCAGGTCCTTATAAGACAGCTGGGAATTTGTTTGGTCAAATAGTGTTCTGTGCTCGTTTGTGCAGCCAACGGCTGAACAGTTTGCATGCTTTGCTCGAACTTTTGCCATTGCTAACTGGCCTGCCTACTGTTGTGAAACCCAAATGGCAGCACCATGAGTTGAAATGTGCTTATGAATAAGGTCCCCTTCCTAGGTCAGAAGGGGAGCGAAATCTGATCTGCTTATTTTTTTGACATGTTTGCAGAGAAAGGCTTACCAAAACAAAGTTACTGGGTTGTCACTTTTCACGTTTTCTGGGTTGGTATGCACTGGTGACCAGATTGCCTAGAGCACTTAAAAACAGAAGCCTGTGACAATTTTGGACATGGACATTTTTATCCTCTATGGGCCTAGGCCTACTATGTGTAACATTTCTTTAATTGACACACAAGGGTTAATTACCCTACACTAGCGGTTAGAAAACAAAACTGAATGCATTTTGCAGAAGAAACGGTCTTTGGCCCCACGTGACTGAATGGCTTATGCTTAAGATATAAACATTTTAGATGGAAAGGATATAACCTTTCATTCTAGTTTTGACAACTAACCAACTCCCACAACCGAAATGCGGCAAAGTAGACATTGCAACTTTTCTCTATTTAAGAACTTGAAAGGGTTGGGAACAATGAAAGGGTTAGCGATTAGGGGAGATGGGTAGGATTAGGTGTGGGGTTAGGGACCAGGGGGTGGAGATGGGGGATCAGGGGTGGGGTTAGGGATTAGGGGGTGGAGATGGGTAGAATTAGGGGTGGGGTTAGGAATCAGGGGTGGAGATGTGGGATCAGGGGTGGGGTTAGGGATTAAAGGGTGGAGATGGGTAGGATTAGGGGTGGGGTTAGACATACTCCTCTGAGGTGGCCCATCCTGGATGATCAGTCCAGCAAGAGTGTCCCGTGGCCAATCGCTAATCATATAAGACCAGATCCACAAACTCCATGTTGGGCTCCGGTTCCGGAATTTTATCGGTTTTGAGAAAATCAACCTTACCCTTCAGAAGCTACCCTCTACCTTAGAAGATAATCAAAAAGGACCTCGCAATAGGGCGGGCATTGAACTGGCGGATGAGGAACTTTTTCAAGCTCCTAACATCAAGCTTCTACCAGTTCTACTCCCTCAAAGCCAAGGCAAACCAAACCGACATCGTCCCAAGGACAACCGCTGGATGCGTTCATTTCTGGATTGCGGCCTACCAGTACAACCCCCAAAGGCGAACAAACAAGGTCAGTGTGTAAGCATGTTGTTTGCAGAGTGTGCTGTTGCATGAAAGGTGCTAGTCACCCATAGAAGATTGGGCTCCATTTGAGGTCTGTTAGCCCCAGACCACCTTCCCTGCGTGCTGTCCTAGTGGACCCAGGGGGGCTGGATACTTACCGCCCTCCCCAAGCAACCCTTCGTTAACACCGCAAGGTATCCAGGTTACTCAGAACAGGCCTGCGAGGAATGGTCTACCTCTTAAGGGCCCTATGTCAGCCCCGCTGACTTAACCCAGGAGGTCTTGCCCAGGAAGTCCCCAAATAGCAACATTGCTGCCAGGTCCTTCTAATTCCACAGACAAGACCCCCTGTCACCTATTCTTGTACAGAAGGTCAAGATTCATGGATACACATTTCTGTACACCAATCTTTTCCTTTTGAGAGTAGAAAAATAGATACCACCTGATGGCATCGGTCTGATACATGCTTTTTTGATGTAGTACCCACAACCGCGGTGAAAAATTTTTCTTAATTTTTTTTCTCTCATTAGGTCAAACAGGTGTAAAAAATTAGCCTAATCAATCAAATAACCAATTAATCAATTACCAAATTAAATAAGAACCGAAGTGCGCATAGGAGAAAAACCCAACCTAGTTCGGTACCAACTCCATAGCACTATTATTCGAAGGGGAAAACCAAAACTCCATCCGATATAACCACCATGGAACTATCCAAATTTAGACTTTCTTTTTGTTACCAGGCCCTGTTAATTCATTGAAACAAGGCCATCATTCCAACCACTCTAGATCAGAAGGTCGAGATCTCTAAAAAACAAAAAACGTACATTTCTGTACGTACGTACGATACGTACATCGTATGCTTTCTGTATGCTTTTTTGTAGGATCAGGGGTAGGTTTAGGGATCAGGAGGTGGATATGGGTAGGATTAGGGGTGGGGTTAGGGATCGGGGGTGGAGATGGGTATTAGGGGTGGGGTTAGGGATCAGGGGGTGGAGATGGGTAGAATTAGGGGTGGGATTAAGGATCAGGGGGTGGAGATGGGTAGGATTAGGGGTGGGGTTTAGGGATCAGGGATTTTTGCAATTCATATTCATAAACATATTTAGGAAAATACTGTGATGTTTTTGTTGTGGTTTAGTTTTTTGGATTTTGGAGAAAATAAATCAAAAGAGCCTTTTCCTTTTCTGAACTTTCTGGTTGAGTTAATTCAGTTGAGTTGAGTTAATTCATTTGAGTTCATATCTTTGAACTCTTGACTCTTGAATTAAATCTAATATGTAGCACTCTTTTCTGTCAAAAACTTACAGGTCAACTGTTTCTGCAGTGAATGTGAGCCATCACTCCAAGTGGATCCATTTCATTACAGGGGGCTGCATGAAATATAGAGGCATTTTCAGCCTTGAATGCTTCCCATAAACAAATGCCACTGTACTAGAGCTCAGGTCCCACATGCCAGACATGCAGATCCCAGCTGCCTTTCATGACCAGAGCTCAAAGCAATCCTGCATTTAACATTGGAAAATGTTCACACCATTCTTCACATGCATGTCCTTTGTTGTGATATACAAGGTTTGGAGAAAGTTAATGCGTTCTCCTTAAAGGATAGTTCACCCCAAAATTAGACTTTTGTCATTACTTACTCATCCTCAAGTTGTTCCAAACCGGTCTGAGTTTCTTTCTTCTGTTAAACACAAAAGAAGTTATTTGAAAGAATATTTAGTAATCAGACAGTTGACGGCACCCATTGACTTCCATTGAAGGAAAAACTATGAAAGTAAATGGGTGCCATAAACTCTCTGGTTACCAACATTTTTCAAAATATATTTTGTGTTCAACAGAGGAAAGATACTCATACTGGGTTTGGAGCAACGTGGGGGTGAGTAAATGATGCCAACATTTTAAGATTAACTATGCCTTTAAAACAAGTACACATTTGAAGTATCTTTAGGACTCATCAAAAGCAATGCTGAAAAGGCTGACGTTTTGGTATAACTTTATCTGAACATACATGCAACATGCTATGAGATATTAATTATAAAACAGAATCAATGAAACCCATTGAAATTTACAGCTATTTTCTCAGCTGTAAGAGGGTGTCAAGTTATACATCTGTGGTCAAGCTGAATGTTATCAGGCAACACAAAACCGGATAAGCCAAACTAAACACTCAAACCTTTTTGTTTGCACTCCCAAATGGGCTTGTGTTCATTTAGAGGAAAATCTGGAGACATTGTTTATATTGCTCTGTTTGTACGAAGGCAGACTAATTACAACTCAAAATCGAACTGACTTTACAGTAATCCCTTCAGAAAACTCAACATGGAAAAAGACTCTGGATGGGACTTGCAGAGCCAAAACTCCTACGTCCCACTGTTTTATGAACACTTAACAACTTAAATTCACAGACCACATAGCAGAGCATCATTTATCCATTTATACACTTATAAACACACTTACACATTCCATTTGGTGACTGCAAATGCCAGATTAAAAGAAATTGCAATACTAATGTACAGATAAAAGTGCCAATTGCCTGTTTGTTTTTTCCTCTCATAGAATGATCATTAGATTACCTCTTTTTTTGCATTTAGATATTTGAGCTAAATAAGCACATTCTTTGACTTTTATGCTTGATTTGAAATATGTTGTTTGAACATATTGAACCAAGTTTTGAAGATTTCAATATTTGCCTATCATATGCAAGCTGTACTATATGACTGAAAATTGCTTTTTGGAGGTGTTACCAAAATGGCAGTTGATGTAGAGTGACCTGAGATGCTTTAAAGCAGTGGTTCACGACCAGGGAGCCTCAGCAACTTCCAAGGAGGCCTCAAAATTCAATTCAGTTCAATTCAGTTCAAAAGTATTGGTATATCGGTATATGTTTCAAAGCTGCTTTACAGTAAGTGCATTTCAAAAATGTACATACACTCAAAAAAATTCTTCAGGAGTTCTTTGCGGTGGTCATGGTGCTATATAGCACCACTAAGCCCAGTTTGGTTCTTCAGCGGTTCTTCAGTGGTTCTCTGGGGTGGTTAACATGCATCTATGGCACCTCTGGTTCTACATAGCACCATATGAAAAGGTAAGTTAAAGTGGTTCCCCTACGATTACAAGCCAATGAACCACTTTTAGTGCTGTTTAGCACCATTTTTTTAGAGTGTAGAAAAATGCAGTTAATCATGTATTAATTTAGTGAATAACATACGTCTCTTCACAGGCGTTTAGTCATCTCATCGCAGGTGTTGGGGCATCTGAAGTTTACGTGAGAGGCTGGATACAAACTTGAGCTGACGAACACTATTTACCTCGGGACTAGCGTCTAGCTGCTGTTCATAATATTAATGCATTCAATCTGAGAGTATAAAAATAGTATAAAAGGTATGCATTATGTAAATGTTTGGCTAAAGAGATGCGTCTTTAATCTAGTTTTAAACTGGGACAGCGAGTCTGAGCCTCGAACAATATCTCGAATAAAGGCTCGAATTTAGTGATCTTAAAGAACGCGAATGGATTGGGCGATAGAAGGTCCATTAAATACACAGGTGCTAGACCATACGGCTTTATTGGTCAGAAGTAATACTTTGTAATTGATACGAAACTTAATAGGTAACCAGTGTAGAGATTATAAAATTGGTGTTATATGATCATATTTTCTTGGCCTAGTAAGAACTATAGCAGCTGCGTTTTGCATTAACTGTAGCTTGTTTATTGAGGATGCTGGACAACCAGCTAACAAAACATTACTTAAATGATTTAAAATAAGTTAAAAATAAATATATAATTAAATAATTTTTTTTCTTCTTTTTATTTCATGCCCTAACCCCTTTCGAAGATCCAGGGTTTTCACTGGAAAAATCTGATATTTTCCACCAGTTACCGGTAATCAATTCTACCAGTCAGTAAAAAAAATAGACATAATTTCATTGGCATCTTTTTCTATGAATATGCATTTTTAAGCTATGCAGTCACTAAGATATTTTCATTTAGAAATTGTGAGTAAAATATATTTCTAGAATCAAGTAAATCACAAATGAAAAGTCATGGGCCTTTGAATAGACAAAACAGGGAGTCAAAAAGACTGAGAACCACTACCTTAAAGAGATTTTGAATAAAACAGACATACTGATAATATTAAATAGTGGATTCGTTGCATGTTGTTTTTGTTACACAGGAACTTGAGATGCGCTTCAGCATTCCAGTTTTCAAGTCTTTCATATCGCTCTTCCCCATGACTCCTTCTGTGGCCCAGACACAAGTGGATTACTATAGCTGGTGTACATGTGATTTTGTTTTGTCCTTAAATTAGCATGGAAATGGCCTGGAAAATAGGCTATAAATGGAAATGTCAGCTAGTTGGCTGAACCAACAATTGAGCATGTAAACAAAAGCCGCATTGTCAGAGATGCTAACAACACTCCTCTGTGTCTTCACGCTGCCCCGATCCCACCAGACTTAGAAGACACACACACACAAAAAACGGTCTTCTCCATGGACTCCTGATGTGCTGCTGGCAGCCAGAGAAAAGCTGTCAGAGGGAATAAGAGGGAAAGGCCATTGTGTCTGATGTATACATTCAGCTGGGCTGGTGCAGCTGTGCGGGCATCAGAAAGATCTCACTGGAGGACAGGCCTATTGTGCCAGTCTGATTGATCCTCTATGGCACTGAGCTTACGGAGAGACCCTGACTTTAACAGGGACAGGGCCTGTTGACAAACAAGCAGGCCTCTGTCTGAAGCAGGAGACTGAGACTGCAGGTGCTTGGGCCATGCTTGGATTGAGATGCGTAGGCCTGCTCAGATGCCAGCGGAGGCATTTCCTGCCTAGTCTGACATAGGCAGGCATCCTGGCAACGGCCAAACACCAAGCAGGAATGAATAAAAGGCGAGGACCGGTATCGAGGCCACATAAATGCCCATCAGACTTACAAAACTTAGACAGAGGCACACTTAAAAACATCCACAGTGATTCAGCTGTACAATTGAAAAAATAAAGGTTCTTTATTGGCATTGATAGCTCCATGAAGAACTGTTTACATCAACAGAACCTTTCCATTGCACAAAAGGTTCTTTATAGAGGGAAAAGATTTCTTTTTATTTAAATATGTTCTTTAAACTAAGAAAAATGCTTATTTTAAGAACCGTTCACTGGATGGTTCTTTGGATGGTTCATGGCATCACTGCGAAAACCACCTTTTGGAACCTTCTTATTCTTCAAACTAAGAAAAAAAATGTTAATTTTAAGAACTGTTCACTGAATGGTTCTTTAAAAAAGCTTTCCTTTATGACATTGCTGTGAAAACTCCTTTCAAAACTTTTTTTTTGACACGATGAAACTCAAACTTTCAGATACAAAGAGGCATGATCTCTGGCTGTGTCTCATTTTCTACTATCCCACAGAGTTGAGTATTCCACAGGGGCAAGAAAGAAATCATTTAATGTGAGCTAGTGCGGAGCAGCAGGCAAAGACAGTGTGACAATGACCCGGTGCCAGAGAGTGTAAATCTGGCACAGCGTCTACCATCACACCACACTATGATTTACAACAGACCGCAGAGCAACAGACAGACCAAACCACTCTTTTTCTCCTCTATAGCATTTGTATCTGCTACTATCATGGTTGAGATACTTCTATATGGTAAATAAATGAATATTTCAAGCATCTACTAATCTAAGGTGAACACAGCAATGCATAGTTTAAAATCAGCTCAAACTGAAGGAAATCAGAGGACATGCGTAGAGGCGCCATGGTTTCTGCCGTACAGGATACAGGGCAGCCTGTCTCCAAATTTGGCAACGTGGCATAAAAAGGATGTCAGATAAGTCAGCGGCCATCCAGTCTGTGGGGCTTATTTTTAGTCATAGAATTTAATAGAGGATTGAAGAAAAAATTTGCCCCATGCACTGTTCCCGAGTTTCACACGGCACTGTTTGCACTGGGAATCTCCTTCCAGTTGACATGGCCCAGCCCGGTGAGCTGCCCTTCCTCACACCCTCAGTGCACTGTAAACATCCCAGGGTCAGCACCTTACCAAGCGCCTGCCTATGAACACACTTCACTTCCTGTTTACTCTAAATGCTACAAGCTCCACTGGCCTTTCCATATTATTGTCTATGGTGTGGAAAATGGGATTTTGTCTCCCACTTTTGGTATATATATATATATATATATATATATATATATATATATATATATATATATATATATATATATATATATATACTGTATGAAACAGTTCAATATGATATATTACTCTATATATAATATATAAGACAGACAGCGGTCAAGAGAAAAGATAAATATTTGGCAGGAAAAATGTGAGCATACGTTTCATGGCTTGAACACATGGCTCTGCCCTGGCAAGGGAGATAATGGAAATCCCAACAGGGGGTCAAAGTACAGAGTTTAAGCCAAGGCTTTACATTATTTAAAGTAATTTTGATGTTTTAATGCTTAGTGTTATTCTTAACATTTTTTTTTAATTCTGTCTATGCTTCATAAACTTATCCATTGATATTATAATAATAATAATTCATAATTCATTCAATTATTTAGAAAATTGAAAGTCACCACAGAAAGTGGAAATTGACAATTCTTGCTTTGATGGATTTTTTTTTTATATTTATTTTTTTCATTCATGTGCCCTCGTAATGTTTAATCAAAATAATGTCCCCTTCCTTCAACAATGACATCTGCTCTTTTCTCTGATTACACGTTTTTCACCTGGAATCTTTCACTCGCCTGAAAACACAGCAATAGCAAACCACATAGATCAAATCAATTCCCTATGGACAAAATCAAGTTCCGCCACACATTTTTTCTTGTTCGTGATGCGGTTTCATAGGCCTATACGTCACATTTCCCAACTTCCATTTCGCCGACTTTAATGGGTTTTATATTTTGTGGCAAACATGAATTGCTTTTCAATAAACAGTAACAGCCCTTTGAAATAGCAAAATGAAGATCCAAGCAAGTCTAGGCTATTATTTTGCATGTGCATGCTATATATTTAGTTGGGAGAATATCCTCACAAAGCAGTGTTTTGACCGCTAGACTTAAGTTACAAGCTACCTTCAGGGAATCTCTTTTTAATCAAATGCATACCTATATGAGTAAACATTGCTCTGACACGAAGTTGAGAAAGAATGGAGGGCTTGTTACGATAGGGTGGAGTGTTTATGTGTGTGCTAAGGAACAACCGTCCTTGGCTCCTTATATTTCTCATTCATCTCTCACATCACGGATGACTGGCACTAACTGAAAACACACACAGTATAGGACTGGCTCTGTGACCAGCAGTTTAGGTTCAAGGAGCATCCTTATACACAACCAGAAAAAGACAAGGGCAGCAATAAGGGATTTAAACCAGTTTATGAGAACCCCTTCTTTGTAGATAGTATAAAATATGCTATTCCTTTACAAACATGCATAAAATATAAAACACACACGAAGTTTAACATATGGGCTTTTAAGTAGCCTAGTTTTTGTTGGCCACAGTTTTTTAAAAACACTGTTGTAATTAGGCTAGTTCGCCAGAAATCGACACACAAACTGCAGATGTTCCAAAATGTCCGCGCACAGTGTATAAAATGGCTAAACTACTGTACGTAACTTCAAAAACGCTGTTTACGAGAAGTTTAATGTACTAGAGAACGTTGTTTTGCACAGGTAATTTTGATTTATAATGGAAAGTATGTGTCGCTGTTTGCGCATTTCGCTGGCAGACTGTATTATGCCTACTTCTGAGATTGCAACCATCCACATGCTGTTCCGAGCCCAGCAGCTACCACGTGATGTTTTCGCAAGCTGTATCTGTTGTTAATAGAGCAAACGCTGAAAACAACCATAAAAACATTCCTGCTGGGGCAAGTTTTTATGAATGGCATTTTTTCTTCCTCGACTTTCCCCTTTTTTGTGAATGAAAAACAACTGGAAACGTACTAGGGAAAACCCTTGGGATTCTCAAGCGCCGATTGGCTAAAAGAATGCACGCTCAGCCCTCTGTTGTTAAACGTTGAATCTGATTGGTTTGAATTCGCAGAGAGGTTTCATTCATAAGGAAGGACAAAGAGAAGAAATTTGAGCTCTTGAAAGAGAAAATCCGCCAATCAAAATCATCCAGACTAAGCGATCACCCAACAGCAAGAAAAGCAAGTTAAAGTCAGCAGTATGATTTAGGAAAATATTTTTTTCTTTAATCAATGCACTGTGGCCACACATACACTGTATATCCCATTAAAATAAAAACAGTTGAGTTTTATTGCTGCCTGGAAATTTTAAACCTAACTTAAAGTGACCCTGCAGAGAATACGGTGTTAGAAATAACAGAAATTATAATGAAAAGCTAAATTAATTAAAACAAATAGGTCTTACAGTCTATAAAATCACCTAAATCTATATGGATAATATCCTTTGAGGCCAATGGTGAAGAATAACTCTTAGTCGATACTAGCATAAACGTGGCATGAAACATCACTTATCCGTGTAAAATGTTTTCACCCCACAAAATCCATTGCAAACTCTTTAGACAATAGCGTCTTGCCTCAAATGAGGTCTCGAGCTGTCCAAACTGTGATTTAACAGAGACCAGTGTGTGTTTATACGCACGCCGGTGGTTTTTTGTGAATGGAGCTCATTACGTATGCAGCCTTCTCGCGCTCCATTCACAAACTGCTGCTGCTGCTGCTGCCTCTGTCCGTCTTCCGTCCCCTCTCAGTCTGCGTGGATCTCATTAAAACACAGCCTAAATGACCACAAACGGTTAAGGCATGGATTATAAGATGGATGGATATCTGGACCAGCAAGTGCCTTATACTTTAGCTAATGTGAGTATGGCTTTATTCACTTCAAAGCTTCGTTGCGCTTCACGGGGGGATGTTGTGCTGTTTCTCTGTCGTCGTTGCATGTGATTTGTTTTAAGCAAGCGCTGTTGGTTTGAAAACTGCTTTCTGTTTGGGCTGGAAACAAAGTAAAACTGTAATTACTAAATGTTTTATTTCTCCACATGTTGTGCGTTGTGCTCAAAAGGTAAAGTTTTTAATCCTTTCAGCAAAAGCTTTTCTCAAATTTGAATTCTTACTTGAAAGGAAATCACAACTTCCCTTTTCAGGATGCTTGAATTGTCAGTATTTGCTAATGTAGTGCACTTAATTCAGTTTTGATGTTGAATGGGCATCATCCTGACCTATGAAAAAAATAGTCTTAACAGTATGCTAACCTGTGTGTTTACCTTGTCATAGTGCATTTTAACAATAATCACTTTTACTATTTTTATTTTTATCTCTATAGTTGGTTCTAAATTAAATATCCACCCTTTCATTATGAAGTTACACTCTTCTTCAGAGTGTGTATTTTTCACTTACATAATTTCTGTTTTGTAGAGGTCGCAAGGAAATGGGCCCCTAAATAGACTGTTGATGGCGACGAAAAGGAAATACATGGACACCGAATTACCCCCTCAGGAATCTGAAGGTAAAGTAGCAAACAAGTTTGATAAATTTGATATTTTGTTTTATCTACTCTGAAGCTACCTACAATAGCCCGGGCCGTATCAGTAAAAAGATTTTACTTGTTCGATTTTAAGAGTTAATATGTTCGACTTCTCTAAACAAATACATAAACCATATGAAATAAATATTTGTAGTTTATAAAAGAATAGATCAGCATGATAATGACTTTCGTTTTGTTTTTAGATCTCTTTCAGGATTTAAGCCAACTTCAGGAGACATGGCTCACCGAAGGTATGTGCCTATTCTAAGCATTTATTGTGTCTATATTGTAATAAATATGTCCCTCTAGTGGCAATGGGCTAGGAAATGTCACATGAGGACATGCTAAAGCAAGTGCACACTGCTCAGTGAGATTTACACAAAACAACAGATAAGACTATTCAGACTAGGATGGCTTATATGCCCAAATAAGGCAGAACAGCAGTTACAGATAATGAATGTTTTCAATTTAGAAGTTTCGAAACAATAATCATTTTAAAAGGCGTGATACAGAATTGAAGGCCTGGATTTTACGATTCATTTTGATGTACGTCAGGACAATCGTCGTGTCAACATTATAGTAGCAAATGTTGCTTGTAAGTGTGCAAAAATGCATTGAGTGCACAAAGCTGTGTTACATTTGATAGAAACATCCTGACAAAGGCTTTTAGAGCTAGTACACCCAGGCAAAGCAAACAAACAGCATCAAAGCTAGACAGTCAGGAGGCAAATAGTTGAAATGAACCCTGCCAGAAACAATTTACTGTGTACATGTCAGAGTGTGGAGAACACAAAGGCTGCTCTCAATGAGACCGGGTGTCTGGAACCCTGCTGTTTTGAATGAATTATACATCTGTCCCATAGCAGCAAACCCTCATATGTATTTTAGGATTACAATTATAAGGTGAAATGAATGCATTTTTAAAAATTATTGTGTGCATTTAGCTTATAGAGCGAGAATGTTTAACCGTAGTAAGACATTTTATCGTATGCTCATATCCGAAATTAAAACAGCCTGGTTGTAATTGCATATAGTTACGATGAGATGGCATATGGCAAATATGGAATTCAAGATAACACAATAGGACAATATTAGGACATTTACATTTAGTCTGGAATACCTCAAAAATACATCATGTCCATGGTCACATCATGTCATGTCCAGAGCTATCTGCTATTATTATGCAGGGTCAAACTGTGAACTTCAGAGGAGGCAATGACCATAAACTAGAAACAATAGGCAATCCTCATTGACTCCACAAGTACAAGACATTTAACACACTCTTAGAAAAAAAGGGTTCTATATATGTAGCATAGGGTTCTTTATTCAACTGCAAAGGATCTTTTTATGCAAAAAAATGACGATAATGACAAGAAAGAAGACTTTTTGGCACAAAGGTTCTTTATAGGCTATTATTCATTCATATATTACATTATTATTACATACATTATTATTATAATTAAATTATTGTTTATTAAACTGTAGTAGTAACCTAATATCCCATTTTAATCATGCTGACTTTTGAAGGATAAAAACTGAAATGGCACTCTTCGTGTGATATTGATTAATTAATTTTTTTAACCCTCATATCTTGAATTTTGTGATAATTCATGCATTGCATTTTAGGGGTTCCAAATACGTAGTGCTTTAGAACCTTTTAAGGTTCTATATAGAACCTTTTCTTCTAAGAGTGCAGGGTGAGGCACAATCGCTTGTTGTATTACTCAGTTGAAAGTCACTTTGGATCATTCAAGGTCTGCTGAATGAATACATGTATGAGCAGAAAAGGAAAAACACGTTACAATAACAAAATGATTTTAGTGTTTTGAGAGTACAGAGTAAGAACAACTTTATTGGTCACACACACTTGCTTTTTAAAAGCAGCTACATTTTTTTGCTGGCCATGAACTTTTCTCTCCCTTTCATCTGGTTGGAGGGAAAGGTTTATAATCAGGTGACTATGATGAGTAATTCATCATATTGTTAAAACAACCATCGCTGCAGGGATTTTGCACTTTAAAGGGAAAGATAAAACATTGAAGGAAGCCAAACGTTGTTAATAGAAAAGCTTGTCCAGTCATGTGAGTATTCTTTACATTTTGAGACGGACAGCCTGGCTCCTCCCAGGATCTGCCGAACCAAAAAAAAAAAAAAAAAAATCATTCAGGTTCCTTCAAAGAAAAAGGAAACATGTCTCTATGCATGGCATGCACAGACAAACTTTGGTCTTGTGCTGACTTGCATTTCAAAGCCCTTGACAAGATATTCCTGGAAGCTCACTTACACACACACGGTCTGATGCGACCACGTATGCTTTCGCTTACACACACGCAGACTAAATACTCAGAGAAATCGGCTTGGTTTCAATTAAAGAGCTTGAGGGACTAACATTAAACTGATTTTTTTTTTATCTGTCTTTAAAATTGCGTGTGTTCTTTTAAAAAAAAGTTGAAACATGTCTAAATGATTTATTGCATGATCTGGTGGGCCAAATAGTGGCTTCAGCTTTGTCTCATAAAAACAGCCTTACTAATCTTCCTCGAGGCAGAAAAGAAGAAAACTTAAATGGCTTTAATATAATTACAGTATAGCAACAGGATAAGAGCAGCATCTATGAAATTAATGTAATTTCTTTGAGCATGCTCAAAGGCGCATCAGTACTGTTTCCGTCACACAGGAAGTGCCAGATTAATGTTAAAGAGATGGATTTAAATCTCCCATCGTTCTGGTTTTTGTGTTTATGGTCGGCTGGCTGAAAGGGGAGAGGGAATACTTGCAAGAAAAAAGGAGTATGTTGAAGTTTCAAGCGTCTTTGTCATACACTAGTCCACATGACTAGAGCGATTGCAGTGGACAAAAGAGGAAGACGTTTCTTTTGCTCGTGCCAAAAACATTGACAATTTTTTTATAATAATTACATTTTTTTTGCCCCTACATTTATCTATTTTTATCATTATTTAAGGGCAAATATTATGTGGTGCTTAGGGAAGTTGGTTTGAAATTCACACCAAGGATGATAACGATAAAAATACAATTCTAAAAATTGTTCTATAAAAGAACAGAAGACTCTACACCGCAACTAGAAAAAAGAAAAAGAACAGTATGACTATGACAGGAAATTCAAGCTGCTTTATTTAAAGGCAACTCAGTGTGTCTACTTTATGTATTTTATTTATATGCATAATAACAATTGTGCCTTTATGTTCAACGGCAATTCTTGGAATTATATTTCATTATTGAACCAGTTTAAAGATTCACAAATCCACAAAAAGTAGAGTCAGCAAAAGCACATTATTATTAATGCCCTTTATGGGACATTATTGATTGTTACTGTACATTATTATGTAATCGGCTTGCAAGACATATCCATTGCTTTCGTTTGTGTCTGGAGATTTCACCCAGCAGGAGCTTAAAGAAACGCACAGCCATTTAAAGCTCAACAGAATCTATTCACATTTAGTCTATAAACACCTAAGCAAGGACTGTAACTCCGTGCCAGGCACATTAATCTTCATATTGTATGCAATCCAAAACTTCATTGTGAAGAAAAGCAGTTCAAAGCAGTCTTTTCCTTGTCTGAGGCTCATTAAACTTTAGGAACTGCACTCTTCTTCTATACTTTCCCTTATTCTTTTCTTGCTCCCTTTCTCTCCACAAACTCTTATTGCATGACCTTAAAAGCCAGCGATCAAAGACTTCAAAGCAGGTGATGAATTCCAGAACACTTCACCAAGCAGAGCTCATCAACATTGTCTGAGAATGTCCTTCAGGTTTTTTTTCTCTGTGCGCAGGAAGAGACATTTAGAATTAACGCTACACTGCTACATCTGCTCTCTTCTGAATCGTTTCTTATTCTGTTAAAACATGCTTACGATGGATAAGCGAGGTAATTGGCTACATCAGCTTGAAAGTCTGTAAATCCATCAGCAGGGTCGGGCTAGAGTGTTGGTGATGAGTAGGGGGAGGACATCACGACTTGTGGTCTGACATTGATCACCATTTTATTTAGTTTTACTAAGGCCTGTATGATACAGATGTGTGGACTGCTGGACATTCAAGTTTTTAACCAAGAGAATATTCAAAGCAGCATTTTTTATCTTTGATAATTAGGCTGCAGGTCTTTAATGTAGTCACTCTAATCAAGTCAGTCCTTCCACAAGCCCTCGCTTTAAACTCTAAATTTTTGTCGCCTTTAGAAATCACTGCCTGTTATTTTCAGTTGATGTTAACCTTGAGAATTAAAAGAGAACTGTATCACTTAATTAACAATATAACTTGTATAAACGAGGGCTGTCAAACGATTAATCGCGATTAATCGCATCCAAAATAAAAGTTTGTGTTTATATAATATATGTAGGTGCACTATGTATAATTATTTTGTATATATATATATATATACACAACACACACACACACACACACGCGCGTATATATAAAAAAAAAATCATCTATATATAAAATATTTATATTTTTATATAATATAAATTATACATAAATCTATATACAGTATATACATGAAAATATTTCTTAAATATATACAAGCATGTGTGTGTATTTATATATATAAAATAATTATACACAGTGCACCCACATATATTATGTAAACACAAACTTTTATTTTAGATGCGATTAATCGTGATTAATCGTTTGACAGCCCTAATATAAAAACATATTTAATGCTTTTGTCATATCACTTAAGAACTAAGGGGACGTTTACATGACAACAGTGTATTCTTAAATGTTTTTCTTTTGCGTTTTTCACATACAAAAACTGTCAAAATAATCCCTGTTCACGTCAAACGTCAAATTCACTGTATTATGCATGCCAAACCACAAACCAGTAATTGACAATATCATTTTGTAAAGAAAAACACAATGCGCCTATATGCTGAACACAATAGGCATGTGCATTATCGTTAAAAAAAATATTTTTTACTTTTTTTGTAGTTTAAAGAGACGATAACTGTATCATTTTTAAAAAACTTGTTTTAATGTCACCAAACCGGCGTTGTCATGTAAATGAATGGCCAAAACGCATAAAAAGACAGAAAAATCACTGGTTCTCCTTTATATTAATATTGATATTTTTCTATTAATATAGGTGAAGCTGAAGCAGTCATAAATACAAGTAAAAAAGAAGCAAAAAATACAAATACAAGAGAGCTAATTTTTATGGAAGAGTAATAATAGCCCATCTACTGTTCATCTGATGGAATTCAGCAGTAATCAAGATATCTGCACACACACACTCAGTGGTGATATTGATCTGCTGCCTGTGGAAAAGTGCTGGCACATGGAACAGTGGAGGTGAAGGTCACGGGCTGTCCAGAGGCAGTAACTCAGGTTTCACATGCAGGGATGATGAAGGGATACATAGGCTAGGCTAATGGACAGCCCATCCCTTCATCAAATCACAATGTCCATTTAGGCTATATGTGTGCTCAAGAAAAATGACTTGGTTTGAAGACATATTTTGAGTCTGATCTCTTAGTCAATGATGCAAAAATTACGAAACACAGGAAACAATCAATAACATTTGAACCCTTGTGGTCCAAGAGAGAAACCCCAAATTGGTCAAACAACACGTTTACCATTAAAGTATGTGGTTGATACTAAATGATGGTTTAATTTGACAAAATCTTAGTTATTTATAAATTTAAATGATTTTCATTTTTGTTTTCATTCATTTTTTTTTCACAAATTCACAAAACTAGAATCAATACTAGTTAGTAAAAAAGTGCATCTTCACTTTGTGGTAAAACTTTAGTGATATACGGGGTTGAAAAAACTGTTTGAAATTGTCATTATATAATAATAATGCTTATTTTAACATTTTGGTGGTCTCTGCAGCTCAAGTTCCTGACAACGATGAGCAGTTTGTTCCTGACTTCCACTCAGAGAATTGTAAGTACAGCATCCCTTTTGATTTACATCTTAAGCATGAACATTTCTGAACTTGAAACCCGAGAGTGTGAGAGAGATGACAAAAACAAAAAGATAAAGAAAAGGAAGTAGGTTTGTCCTCCAATTATTTGTCCAAAAAGTGACTGATTGACAAACTGCTGGAGGCTGAGGCGTGGAGTTTTTCTGGAGAACAGTCCCGTTCTCATGCTCTCTGTAACAGAAACACTCGATACATAACCTGCTACTCTCACACTGACGCATTTAGATGTTCATACTAAAGAGCACCTTCCATTTGCATGTGCCTGAAAGACTCAATTGAGCACCCGAGGAAGCCGGTAAACGATCATTCATGAGTCAAGCACAAAGATTCCCTTTTTGTATCCGTCAGAGGTGTAAATGGGAAAGCAAATTCCTGTACCGCACAACGCAAAGGCCGCCTTTTCAACTGCTTTCCTCATTTTGTTGTGTCTCTTGTCAATGGCGTGCGGGGCTTTGTGGTGTGCGCTCTGTAAACACTTCCCCTTGAACCTTTTGTTAGAGCCATTCACAACATATTGGGTTGGGTTTTTACCACTCAGTGACATTTTTTTCAAAGGTTGCAAAGTTTATGGTATGAGTCATAGATCTTGTTTTTTTCTCAGTAACGTGAACTGGTCCGTGGCTTCCTAAAAGACGCAGACCAATCGCAATCCCAAAACTCATGTGTGCAAACAGTGCTGTAGTACCCCATTCTAGATCTGACCTCAAGTGACAGATGCTCCCCATAACATATTGTTCTTGTCTGTTGTGCAACAATGAGGGGGAGGAAGTGGAGATGAACTCTGGGGCAGGAAAGGGTCATGTCTACTTAACCCCATCAGGACATAACCAATCACCAGTGCTCTTTGCCATTGACAGCCTTTCCTAATACTCACAGAGGAGATGGGAGTTCAGGCTGACAGGCCTGACACATTAGTTAAGTGGAGCAAAGCTTTGACTGACAGCAACACCCGCCCTTTCATTTAGACGTAATGGAGTAATAACTCACGAATTGGTCGCCGTTTGAGGTCGCTCGGTGAAAAAAATACTTGAGTTGAGGAGGCAGCGATAAACATAAACATATTCTCCCACGTATGGTGTGGGTCAGTTTATGCCACCAGCTAAGATCCAAACGCAACCTCCCCCCTATCGCTCGGCAAGGTTCAAACTCATTAGGATTACTGTGACGCTCTGGTGAGTCAGATGTTTTGTTAAACTGTGCCAGCATGTTATGTCTCATAACTGTCTCTTGGCCTTTTGTCTGTAAACACATAAGGGAAAACAAGATACATAAAGCCAAGAGTTTGTTGTTTTGCCAGTCAAGTCGTTTCCAGTCTGGGCACGACCACAAGTCTGAGACTACGGGACAGAACGGAATGCCAGATTAAAGAAGTGGGGGAGGTGCTGGACATGCTGTTGTGCAACACCTGCACATCTGGAAAATCTATCCCCATCCCTCTCGTTTTTCCATATTGAGAGTCTCCATTTGGCGTAACTGTGACCTCTTGTTTGTCATTATTAGAGATGGAACTGAACGCTTCTACTGGGTTCATAAACTTGGGCTATAAATGTGAACATGACTAGTTCGACTAGTTGGGGATCATTAGCATGTTAAACGCTTTAAAATGACTTGACCACAGGCAATGAATCAAAACAACAGATCACAAAGCAAACACCAAACTTCTTAGAAATTGTAATGAAATAAAATTGTACATTTTGTCTTTTCTTGTTTGCCAAATAATAATTACACACTAAAAAATGCTGGGTTGTTTTTACCCAAAATTGGGTCAAATATGGACAAACCCAGTCCGCTGGGTTAGATTTTTTTAATTACGTTTTAACCCAATGTTTGGGTTTGTCCATATTTGACCCAAAGTTGGGTTAAAACAACCCAGCATTTTTAGAATGTACATTTAAATAAATCAAGCTTTTGTTTTCTTTTTGTTATTTCAGTTTTACTGGTGGAAATAAAACAAGTTCATTGAGATTTGTTTTATTTATTATCTTACTTATTGACTTTCAAAATCTCTTTTTACTAGAGATCAGTACAAGGAGTTTTTCTCCTGTTTGTAATGGCACTCAACGAACAGGATTTTTTCTCTCCTTTATCTCATTCATGAAAATGCCCAAGAACAGAACTGACTCCACCCTCATGGTTCCTTTTTCTGAATGGAGGTTTAACCCCACCCCCATCCTGTTTCCCCTCCAACTGTACTGAAATGTGATAATTTAGGCTGCCTTTTCTCTCTGTCTCAACATTGAGTGTTCCAAGATGTGAGTTAATCCTGAAAATGCTGTGTTGTGAGAGCCATTGTTTGGTTTTGTGCCTTGTAGTAATTATATAGGAAGTTGTGGCTATAAATCCAGTTCCAGAAAAGAGAACTCTACAGTAAAAAGAGCAAGGGAGATGTGCAAAGGGATTTCTAAATTTACGGTCCCAAGCTTGTTTGTATTGCTTTGCCCTTCCGTTAACTCTCTCGACGTGTCTGATATATCACTGGATCGTGGTGTCGTGCTCGCCCTCCCGCTCCTTCTCAAACAAAATATGCAGCTCTACAGCTTTCCAAAATACAGCTGCTATGCAACAAAGTCTGTAAAAACATCCTCAAGAGTGCCAGAAATGCACAGAGACCAGTCATTCTACCCCATAGAGGGGGCCAGGCTTTCCTCTTTCACTAACTTTTTGCAGAGAAACAAGCCACACGCGTACACACACACACCGACACACGCGCACATTAAAGCCCCACGTTTTTTATGAATGGGCTGGCTGTGAGGGACTGGCTGAGGCAGCACATTAAGAGAAAACGGAATCTCCATTCATGATTTGGACAGACTGAGAGCTGCGCTTAACACAGCCGTTACAGAGATGTTTTTCCTCTACCTCTTCTTTCTTCACCCTCTTTCTCTCGCTCTCTTACACTCTTTTTTTCTTTTTCTATGTCACTTGTTCTTTCACTTTTCTGCTCTCTTTTTTCTCTCTCTTTTACAGTTTGCTCTTTGCTTGCTCCGTTTTTCAAAGGCGACACAGTACAATTTATAGGTACAATGTGCTGATTTTTTTTAAACAACATTTATTAATCTCAGTTCATGTTTATTTATAAACACACGACTGTTCCAAAGTTTGTGGTCAGTGAGATTTTTTTAAAGAAAAAAATCTTATTTTTAAAAGAAAAGACATTTATGGAGCCAGCAAAGAAGCTGTTACAAAAGACTTGTATTTTAAATAAATACTGTTCTTTTGCAAAAACCAATTAGTTCAGTTTACTTAATGAAATTAAGGCAACAAGTTTGCATAATACAATTAGTAAGCATAACTTAATTGCATCAAGTTACTCTTGCTTAATCCATTTAAGTTTTGTCAACCTAATTCTGTCTGTGACTTGAGGAAGTGTACTCCCAGAGTGCATTGCGGCATAAATAAAATACTGGCTTTGTTTTTCTATTTTTGCCTTTATTTTACAGTTGGTTATTGGGGTTATATTTACAAGAGATAGCCAATCAAATAGTAATGGTCAATTCATTAAATTATTAAAAAAGTAATATATAATATTGCTTCACTTCCTTACACTGTAAAAATGAATATGCTTTATCTTATCAAAAAAATTGTGGCAACAGATTACAAGCAATATTATTAATTAAATGTAACAAATTAGAATGGAGTAATAATTAATCAAATTAATTCCTTAAAAGTTAACCATTTAAAATGAGTAAAACTTACAACAACAACCAAAAAAACATACATTTAAGTCACCATTATGGTGATCGGTGTTTGTTTTAAAATTATGCTTTTCTCCTTCAGTGATACTGTTTGGTGACATCATCAAGTGTCTTCAATGTTGGCAATATAAAATAAATAGTTCTTAATGAATCTTTGACGTCTGTCTGTTAGTGAGATATTTTTGTTACAACTTTTAAGGAATAATTTGATTAATTATTACTCAATTCTAATTTGTTCAATTTAATTAATAATATTGCTTGTAATCTGTTGCCACAATTCTATTGATTAGATAAAGCATATTCATTTTTACAGTGTAGAAATCAAATAATTGTGATTTCATGTTGCATCATTGCAATCAATTGGACGAGAATTACAAAAATATAAAATAAGTTCCAAGTGCCCAACCAAAGGGAACATAATCACAATTATGGTGAGAAAAGGGAAATCAACAAGTCAACTAAAGAATTAAATAAATTAAATACAAACAGTTAAATGCACTTTGGCACCCAAGAGACTTAAACAACATGATTAACCAAGATTCTTAAAGAACTTTGATACTACAAACTACACACAATACTTTTAGAGAATCTTGATTAATCATGTTTTTAAGTCTCTTGCGTGCTAATGCGCATTTAACTGTTTGTATTTAACGTTTTTAAGATGTTTTTGTAAGAGTATACTGTAAGTGTCAGTGAACAGCAGACTATGTAAAACATGAATTTAGAAGCGTGAGCTTGGTCTGCTGGAACAAGTTAGAACATCTCTTTCACAGGGTGAGGTCTGGCCGCCAAGGCATTGAATGGACAGTGTGTATTTTACTGAATTGTGAGGACAGAAGCAACAGGGCCAACACTCTAAACCAACCCAGGAAATTATCTTTTCTCTCTGCTCACAAAGAGGGGCTCTTTTCCTCCCTTCTCCTGCTGATAGAAATGAAACGGAGGTGGGGGGCTAATGATAACATAAAACATATGTAACATAACATACACACGTGCACACACATCAGGGATTCCAGCACACTGCGATAGACAGTGTTTGGAGACGCTGAGTCTTTTCAAGCTAAATAGTGCAAGTCATTGCTGGTCTAAATCACTTCATTGCTAAGTTCATTGTTTCAGCATAATAGGGCAGTTCTGCTGAAATGCAACACGCCACGTCTCTTATTGAAAAAGCAATGATGGATCTATTGATCCAGGGTGATCTCTGGAGTAGATCAGGCACCTTAAGAAAAAAGCTTGAGTGTTTCTTTATCTCTCCCTGTGTAATTATGATATCAGCCCAGATGGGACTCGGAGAGACAAGTCTCGGTAGAAATGTATTTCTCACCGGCTTGACAGAAATTCAATGAGCAGGTGTTATCTCCCTTCGGGGATAAAAACGTCTCTCTCTACACATCACATTCTCTACAGGGTTCATTATATAATTTCTGCAATGAGCAGAAAATCAATATATGCATTAAACATTAAGAGCAGACTGCAATATAGTGATGGCTGATGAATGTGAGGTTGAGTTTGATTACTCTTTCCACATCGCATGCAAAAACACTATCATGTTGCCATGGATGACATCATTCTATTGCGTTTACAGATTATGGTCATCATGGTCACTTTCATCTATGTTTTTCCTAAGTTAATCTTTTGGTAATGTTAGAATATAGCTTAATGATTCGTTTTTAAATGTGGACAGTGCGTTTCTTTTATTGGCAAATGGTGCCATAGGGTTTCATCAGAAAAAAAAAAGAATCCAATCATAAAGGGAAGTGATACCGTGCGGTTAACAGAAATGTGTCGATGCCATTCAGATGTCTTCAGACAGTCTCAGCCACACCCAATCCTGATGTGACATTTACTACTCAAAAACACCATCCGAAAGCTGTGTTTTCAAACAAAGGACATTGAGAGCACACAAATTTTGCTTCACACGAGACTCAAATTATCCTGTCGTTCAAGTTTTTCAACAATTTTGAGCTACCAATGGCCGTCTGATACCCAAAATGGAAGTTGCTGACACTCTGAAGTGACAGTCAAACCCAAGAAAGCATTTTTTTTTAATGGAAAACCCCTGTCCAATCACCATCTGAGAAAAGCCAGAACTTCCTTTTTTGTTTGCGTTCTCTTGCTTGCACGCTCTTTCATTTTGACCGTGTTGACATGGACACCACATGTCCGCCATGTGTTGCTGTGCAGTGCTGAGATGACAGCATTGTTTCTGCAAAATCTCTAGCTGGAAGAACAGTCTTTTCTATCATTCTTGTCCCTCCCTGGACTTTCCAATGATCATTTTAATAATGGTGGATTTATATAAACTTCCTCAAATGAAAACAAAAAACATTTAAAAAAGCTTCTTTTCTACTTAAACCAAAAACAACTTAATATAATTGTATTGTTCACCGAGCCATTAATACACACTACCAAAAAATGGTTAGGACGATTTTTTACATTTATTCAGAAGGGACATATAAAATGAATCACATGACAGTAAAAATACATTTATAATGTTACAAGCTTTTTCTATTTCAAATAAATGCTGTTCTTTTAAATTTTGTTTATCAAATAATTCTGGTAATTCACAGTTTTCACAAAAAAAAATTAAATATCACTAATTTATGAATGTTACTTGAGCATATTAGAATGATTTCTGAAGGATCATGTGACACTGAAATAATCTGCTAAAAAAAACTGTAAAAAAGTAAAAAAAAACTGCTGAAAATTCAGCTTTGTCATTACAGGAAAAAATTACATTTTAAAATTTATCAAAATAAAAAGTAGTTATTTTAAATTTCAATATTTAATACTATTACTTTACTGTTTTTTTTTTCTTTTTTTTTTTACCAAATAAATGCAGCCTTGGTGAACATAGGAGACTTTTTTCGCAACATTTTTAAAAATCTATATGATTGTTTGGGTACGTTTACATGACAATGATACAAAAAATTATCAAGTTTTTCTTTAGTTTTTTTGCGTACAGAGAAAACAACTAAAAAAGGCTGTATTATGCATGTAAGGCCAGTAGTTGGTGATGTCACTGTAAAAAAGTAAAAAAAAAATGCTGAAAATTCAGCTTTGTCATTACAGGAAGAAATTACATTTTTAAATTTATCAAAATAAAAAGTAGTTATTTTAAATTTCAATATTTAACACTATTACTCTTTTACTGTTTTTTTTACCAAATAAATGCAGCCTTGGTGAACATAGGAGACTTTTTTTTCGCAAACATTTTTAAAAATCTGTATGATTGTTTGGGTACGTTTACATGACAATGATACAAAAAATGATAAAGTTTTTCTTTAGTTTTTTATTTGCGTACAGAGAAATCAACTAAAAAAGGCTGTATTATGCATGTATAAGGCCAGTAGTTGGCGATGTCACTTTGTAAAGAAATAGCAAAAACTTGGCAATAAAAAAATGCTCGTGACATAATCATTTTCACAAATTCGTGTTTTTGTAGATCGATAATGGTATAGTTTTCAGCCTGCACTTTGAATCCCATTTTTAAAAGTTTATGTTTTCAGGCCCCTAAAATGCCGTTGTCGTGTAAATGAACAGGCGAAAACAAAAAGTTTTCAGTTTTTTGTTGGAAACAGTGTAATGTAAATGGACCCTTTGACAAAATAGTTTAGAATATTATTATTGGGCATAAAAATATCTTAAACACTGCAAATTCTACAATTAGGAGTCGTTGTTTGACTAGAATTCTGTTTAGACATTCCTAAATGAATTATTATATTCTGTTTTGCAATGCTGTCACTTTTATTTCAATTAAACACTTAATGTACTTCATGACAGGCTGTACTAAAAAGGAAACAAGCAAGTTTTGAGAGGCGTGTTAAGTGGGCTACCCAAAATCAATACTGCCATTTCAACCTTTAAGCCATTCAGACATAATTGGGATCCTTGTTGTTCTTATTGATTTGTCACTGTTGGTCTCAAATGGACAGTGGGACGCCAGGTGGCATCTCTTCACTGACCGTCAGACAGACGTTATCTAAAATCCGATTTTATCACAACATCAGCTCATATATCAAATGCGCATGAAAGATTTGTTCACATCACACCCGGCTAAAGCAATACGATAATCCTTTGTTCTGTGTTTTTTATCAAACAGTCTTTGCATAAAGACTCTTTCTGCTCAGGATTTGTGTTTTATCTGACGACAGGCCACAGCATTCCTCTGGTACGATATGAAAGGTTTAGAGTCTTGAGATATTATTACTCAAACTTTAGCTCATTGTACCTGTTGAGTTGATACGGTTGGCCTCAACTGAAGCTGTCATAAACTTAACATTTCCAGGATGTGAGCCTGACATTAATATACAATACTGTCCAGATGATCATGAGTTATGGTTTAACTCAGAAACAAAGCTGTCTTGCCTTACTAGTGACTGAAATCAGATTTTCTTCATCCAAAGTGCTCAAACACTCCTGATTTCAACTATTTATATTAAATACATTTATAGTGATTACTTGTACTTTAACAGTCTCTGAGGACCATCCCCAAGAGCTCTCAGCTAAAGCCACCACACCTCCATCTGTCACAGCTGTTGGATCTTTTTTGTTGTTGTTTGGGGCAGGGGGGTATCGGGGTCCTGAGATTTGTTTGTGGTGGGAGTTGAGCTGAATGCCCCTCCATAATGATCCCATACTTCCTAAAGCACTCAACCATGACCATCACCTTTCACCCCTTATCCTCTTCACTGAATCGTGCTATTTACATATGTAAAGTTCAGCTCTCACCTCTACCCCAGCCTGTCTCTAAAGGCTCATCCTGAATGGAGACACTCTTGTCGTTTAGGTACAATGCTACTGGTTTTTCACACTTAGATGTATCTTGAAGGGAGGTGTGAATGTTAAATGCGCTCGTTTGGAAGGAGAGCATTGTTTAAATCTAAATGTCACCAGATACATATAGCCTTATGTGGCAGATTACATTCACCAGAGGCGTCAAACTCATTTTAGGTTCGATGCCCGGAATTATTATTCTTTTTCTTTTCTTTGTTGAAATTTTAAAGTATGAAGAAAACGTGCAATTCATGCTTTTATAGAGGGTAATAATTATTACAGATTAAACATTGTGTTTTAATAATAATGGGATGAAACAAAGGGAGAACATATAATTTAAGGAATTTCCCTAATCAGAGACTTTAAAATTAATATAGGGCCTAAATGCAAAATTGGAAAATTAGAGACATTTAATAAAAAAAATAAATAAAAATAAAAACATGAACTAAAACTAAGCTGAATTTTTTTTCAGCATAAAACGCCAAATCCAAACATTGGAAAAAATACTAAACAGCTTGTTTTAAAGGAGTAGTTCACTTAAAAAAAAAAAAAAAACTTTTGATGATAATTTCACCCCATGTCATCCAAGATATCCATATTATTCTTTCTTCAGAAAAATAATTTCTTCGAAAAGAAATATAGGTTTTTGATGAAAACTTTCCGGGATTTTTCTCCATATAATGCACTTTACTGGTGACCAAACGGTTCAAGGTCTAAAAGACAGTTTCAGTGCAAACTGCAAACTGTTCAAAGGGCTTTAAACGATTCCAGACGATAAATAAGGGTCTTATCAAGCGAAACGATCAATCATTTAAAAAAGAAAAAAGAAAAAAACTTTAAGTTTTATAAGCTCAAATGCTCGCCTTGCTCTGTTCTGTGATGCACGTTCGTGATCTCCTGTTCGAACTCGTTCATCAAATGAACAAATCTTTCTCTGAGTCATTTGGTTCATTCAATGAACGAAATGAACGATTGACTCGGAAAAAGATTAGTTTTTTTTGAACGAATAGAAAAGCAAGTCGACCATTTGAGCTTATAAAACTTCAACTTTTTTTAATGAGCGATCGTTTCGCTTTATAAGACCCTTTTTCATTGTCTGGTGTCGTTTAAAGCCCTTTGAACAGTTGGTTTTCGACTGAAGAAAGAATGACATGGACATCTTGAAAGACAAGGGGTGAGTAAATTATCAGCAAAAGTTTAAACTACTCCTTTAATTCCAGTAAAATGAGTCCAAAAATATATTTTTTTGATAATTGAAATCATTACAGTAAAATGTCAATGTAAAGTAAATATGAATTCATTATATGAGGTCAAATATGAAGTCAATGAAGACTTTAAGTCGATTAAGTCAATGAAGACTCAATGAAGATATTATGAAGACTTATAAATGTCAAATATGAAGTCATATATATATATAGTCCTTTCACTCCTTACTGATCACTGCCTACATGATTTATAAGACCAGAACACATAAACATTCACAACCCTCCTTTTCTCTTGAAACTAAACTTAAGAAATATGTGTGGTTTTAGGGAACACTGATGTAACCTTCACATGAATCGCCAGGAGAGAAAGCAGAAACTAAGAGCTTTGGGCAAATTACATGCACGAAATAAAGAACAAAAGCTTCCTTCATTCTCAGATCTCTGTTTACTCGACTGCCATCAGTCTGTAAATTCAGGGAGATTTAACGACAGACGGATATGTCTTGACAATGTTACACGTCCCCGAGGTGTCCCCTTGTGAAATCCTTGTTTGGTGCTCCATCCCATTTAGAGAGGAATGATTCATTACATTAATAGAGTGGTTTTAGTGTCTAGTGATTTTATGTTCGTAATGAATTTCTAAAAGAACTTGCAGCCTTATTGATCAAATGAGCAGTCCATTATAAAAGCATAGAATTGATATAAGATTATTTTTCAATCTGTCAAATCTATAAATATTTTACATTCAATTGACATTTATTTTTATAGCGCATTTCACAATACATATCGTTTCAAAGTAGCTTTACATCAAAATTTATAGTGATCTGTTATCAGAGGTGACTGTGTCCAAGTAATGTATATATACAAATCACACAGTTAGCATTGGAGTCTGTATGCAGACTCATGACTCATTCTGTTCAGAAGTATTGCCTTGAGAGGGCAGGATGCTGTGCTGTTGTGCTACAGTATTGGAAGGCCTTTCCCCATTTTTGGTCTTGTTTTTGTGAATGAAATATGCAATTACCTGGGTTTGGGTTTCAGCAGTGCCTGTTCTGTCAGGTCTGCGCCCACGACAAATCAACACATAAACAGCCATAAACACAGAGCTGCTGCTCAGCTGGAAGAGCACAGCTGCTGCTGTTTACCCTGAGCGGCCCAGAAAAACATCCTGTACCGTGCCGTCTTTGAGCCCGGCTGCTCCCCTCCAATAATAAACAGCACTGCGGTTTAGACCCAGACCCCACGCATGCTGCATGGGCGGCTCCTCTGCTACTCCTCAACCAAATGCCAAAATCCTTAAAAGCTAGACTGAAGAAACAGAAACAATTCTTATGTAAATGAGCAGCTGCATTGCCAATGAATGTTCTGTTCTTATGAAAGGGTAAATCATTATGAATCTAATGCACATTTAATAATTCAACTAAAATGATTATGTCCACTTTTCAGTATTGATTAACGGAAGTGATTTTAAAGTAACTTTTTAAGGCTAGAGGATGGTTATAATTTACTTTAAAGTCAAGTCTTGGGGACAATGGTCTGGTTTCACAGAGTCAGGATTAGGCCTTAAATTTAATTTGGACATTTAAGTAGCTTTTATAATCTTGAGTGTGCATCTTGAGACAAAAGAATGGCACTGACATATTTAAAGATATGTCTGTGCAAGTTGTTTTCAGTTAAAGGGCATACTCCACTTTTTTTGGAAATAGGTTAATGTCACCACTCCGACAGTTAAACAGTTGGGTTTTACCGTTTTCAAATCCATTCAGCCATTTTTTTTTTTTTTATTATTTAGAAGAATATCAGTAACCAGACAGTTTCTGGTCTCATTCCATTGTAGGAAAAAAATATACTATGGAAGTCAATGAGACCAGAAACTTTCTGGTTACTGATATTCTTCTAAATATAAAAAAAACATCTGAATACATTAGAAAATGGTAAAATCCAACTGTGTAACTCTGGGGGACTTGTAAAATGAGCCTATTTCAACAAAAAAGTGGAGTATCCCTTTAAAACAGCTCAAACATGCAGTTTAGTTTGGGACTAGACTTAAGCATTGTCTGGGAAACTGGGGGAATACGTTTTATGCGTCAACTAGGAGTTAAGCGATAAAGATGGCATGATCTACTGCCCTTATATGGCTAAGGACGAACTAAGCCCTTTCAAGAAATTAGTATCAAATAAAAATGTGTATCTTTACTCTAGATTGTATACTCCTGTTGTATATTTAGAACAGTGTGTCATTTCTCTAGACAGGAATTGACTGGAATGTTGTTCATTAATGAACCTGTTTCTCTGTATCTCAGCAGTGGCATTCCACAGCCCGCCTGTGACGATTAAGAAAGAGCCTCAAAGTCCAGGTTCAGACCCCAGCCAGTCTTGCAGCCACAAGCAGAGCTTCAGCTACCCCAATGGAGAGCAGTGCCTTTACAACAGGTCAGTTAAAAGCCAAATGCTTTTGCTAAGATGCGTCTCACACGAATTTACGTGCAAGACGCATTTTTGACCATACGTCAACATCCAATGTTTTAGGGTACCCTTTAACGTCAGTTAGATGATGATCCTGGGGCGTCATCCAACTGACACTTTACCTTTAACGTCAGTTAGATGATGCGGGTAGGTTTAGGTCTGGGTTAGGATTAGATAGCATCATCTAACCGACGTTGAAGGTAAAACAAAATAATGTTGGCGTATGGTCAAAAACGTCGTTATTTGACATCTTGGGATGAGAACGGGCTGGACTTAAACAGGTGTTTCTTCATCTATGGGCTCTTAAGGCCTTATGGACGGTAAGAACAGAAAATAGATTCTTAAAACACACATTTCACACTATAATGCAGGGTTCCTCTGGCCCCGGGGGGTCACTGCCCTACAAAGTTTAACTCCAACCCTAATCAAAGACACCTGAGCAAGCTTATCAAAGTCTTGACAGTTAATTACTGGTCGGTAAGTTTGATCAGGTTTTGAGCTAAACTCTGAACAGTGGCCCTCCAGGGCCGGATTTGAGGAACCCTGCTATAAATGTCTTAATCTCTATATATCAATATATATATTGTCTTAACAGTAACACACAACCTCGGAAAGTCATGAACTTTCAGAAAGTGTGATGAACACTTACACCACATTGTCATTTCCACATCCCAAATGATGCAATGTGTTTAATAATATTCTGTGGTGGAAATGTTTTAAACATTTTTATTTAAAAAAATGGCAGATATGTCTTGCTATGGTAAATGGACTGCATTTATATAGCACTTTCACAGACCCAATGGCCACCAAAGCGCTTTACATTTTGCCTCACATTCACCCATTCACACTCTAAAAATGCTGGGTTGTTTCAACCCAAATTAGTTTAAAATGTCATAAAAACATTTAACCCAATGGCTGGGTTTGTCCATATTTGACTCCAAGTTGGGTTTTAAACAACCAAGCATTTTTAGAGTGCACTCACTCATTCATACACTGACGGCTATGGCTAATGTCACATTTTATTTAATTGAATACAATTAAATAATATATCTTTTTACACATAATTGGAGATGGGAAGCGGGAACATAAATATTAAAATAGTTTATGATTGTTCAACTCATTAAGATAATTTTAAAAAAAATCAATATTTTATTTCGCATTTTCATATTTTAATAATGAAAGTCTCATGCGTAAAGCAAAAGTAAAATGAATCTACACATAGCCTACACTTTAATGATTTTAATGTGACCTTTATTTAAAGAGAAAAAATCTACAAATCTACAATACAAATCTACCCCAGAGATACAAAAGTGTTCATAGTCGTGAATGCATGATCTAAAGCTAAAGAAACGCATTGTTGATTTTAAAAGTGTCTGTGTGCCCTGCAGTGCCTATGAGCAGAAGAGAGCAGCCGTGGCAGCAACAACAGCATCAGCAGGAGGATCTAAGAGCTCTTGTCCAGGGACACCCATGTCCCCTATGCAGCATTACTCCCCTAAACCAACAGTGGGAACTCGGCCGGAGTCAGGGTACATGAATCCACCCTCAGCTAGCCAATCCCACGCCTGCCACAGCCACAGTTACCCCATGAACCCCAGGTAACACTAATGATAAAGAATGTGTAGGAGTGTCTACTTTTGAGAAGTAGCTCATTTCTTCTGTTTACATTTAATTTAATAGCACCGGTAAATGTAATATGTTTAAAGATGTGTAGCAAATCTCATTTTGCGTTTATATCATTTCAAATGATTGACTTTAGTTTTTAGAACTTATAATATTTCTTGTGCTAATATTATTTATGTGATTATTAGTATTGGCCAGAATTTTTATATTAGTGCACATTTTTGATCAGTAGCGCTTATAACATTTTATAATTAAAATCTAAAGAGAACAGAAAGCATCCTTGCATTGAAGAAACTGTGTGATAATCAAAGCTTCATTTTCCCTCCCAGTTCCAGGTTCCCTTCTGGTTCTGCAGAGATGTGCCCACCATTCTCTTCCCAAGGCCAGGCCCTACAGCGCATGCATCCAGCCCACACCAGCGGGGGCGGAGGTGGCGGTTACCATAGGCAACACTCTGACCCCTGCTTGCCTTATCCTCCTCAGCAGAACTTCAAGCAGGAGTACCTGGACCCTCTGTACGACCGAGTGGCCCACATGGCCGGGACACATCCACAGAGGTTTCCTCCTGCCCATATGATGGTCAAACAGGAACCCACTGACTACACTTACGAACCTGGTACGTGAGTCAAAAAACATTCTGATGAAACAAAGTGCATTAATGTGTTTTTTTAGGGCTGTGCAAAAGTTAATTGCGATTAATCGCATCCAAAATAAAAGTCTGTGCTGTACATAATATATTTGTGTGTGCTGTATATAATTATTTTGTATATATAAATACCTATGCATGCATGTATATATTTAAGAATTATTTGCGCTTAAATTCTGTATATATATATAAATACATAATCTATATTATAAAAATATTTTATATATGAATAACACATTTTCTTAAATATATACATGCATGTGTGTGTATTTATATATACACAAAATAATTATATACAGCACACACAAATATATTATGTAAACACAGACTTTTATTTTGGATGCGATTAATCGCAATTCATTTTTGCACAGCTCTAGTTTTTTTCCTCTCGCTCCCTGAATAATTAAACCACATAAGGCCACTAATGTAAACAGTAAATTGGTTGACAAACTGAAAAGTCTCTTTTTAGTTTGTTCTTCTCTGCTTCCACATCCACTGACACTTTGCAAAGGTCTTAACAGTGTTTCTGTACTTTCCCCGCTCCTGCTCCTTCACCCCTCCTCTTTTGCCTGTGTTCTTTGAGAGGGAGGGAGGCATAGGAATTTCATTGAGAAAATGGAGGGCACTGGAAAGACTAGAATCCCCAGTGGAGCGCTCGCGGGTGTAGGGTTGCAGCAGCGGCTTCCTTTTTCTGCAGGCAGATGAACTCATAATGGAAAAATGAGCGTAGCCTCAGTAACCCGAGCCCGTGCGCTGGCTTGGTCGAGCGAGCGGGAGGTGTGTGTGTTGTAGCCGGGGGGCTCAGGCCATAGACTCAGAACACAGGCGAGCTCACCTCCTCCCTCTCGACTTAGCGACTGACACAGGGTCGAAACACAACACCCTAACTTATCAGTGCTCTGTGAAAGACTACAAACAACAGTGATCTAACAAACATCGCATATACTGTAGATGAGCATAAATAACAAAGTTACCAGTTTAACTGAATCTTTAGATGGAAAAAAAATACAAGCATGACCTTTTCTGGGTTCTTTTGTTCCCTCCTAGTTTTGAGGTGGGCCTACAAGTTGTCTTTTTTGTGCCTGTGTTGTTATGGTTAACAAAAACAATTTAAAATAGTTTTCTGTAATTGAAAGAAAGCTGAAATTCAACAATATGAAAATAAGCTGTACTAAAAGTACAGTACTCCCGTACTAAAATGACTAAACCTGAAGTAAAAGCAAGCAGTATATACATAATACTAAAATAACACTGTTTGGTACTAATACCACTGAGAAAGGCTGATACTACTCGGATTCATACAGTACATGCTGATATGTGGCAACTTTGGATGTGATAAGTCTGGAACAAAAGGATGTTTGTGTGAGGACAGACCGCCCTATCTGAGGTGGAGTACAGCATGTTAACTTATCAGTAGATTCATCCCTGCCCAGGCCGCCGCTTTGACACAGACATATGCCAACATCAATATGAAACCAAAACCATGAATAAGAGACGCTTTTATAGGGTAAAAAGTACTTCTTAAGTAAATTTATAATATTAATATTAATTATTGTGTTTATATTTCTATAGTAATATTATTTCAATTAGATTTTTCCCCAAATCGTGCAGCCCTTCCCCACTGTAAAAATGAATATGCTTTATCTAATCAAAAAAAATTGTGGCAACAGATTACAAGCAATATTATTAATTAAATTTAACAAATTAGAATTGAGTAATAATTTATCAAATTAATTCATTAAAAGTTAACCATTTAAAATGAGTAAAACTTACAAAAAAAATAAAAAAAAATAAAATAAAAAAAATTGAAGTCACCATTATGGTGATCGGTGTTTGTTTTAGGTTTGTTTTAAAATTATGGTTTTCTCCTTCAGTGATTCTGCTTGTTAACATCAGGTGTCTTCAATGTTGACAATATAAAATTAAGAGTTCTCAATTAATATTAATATTAAATTAATATTTGACGTCTGTCTGGTAGTGAGTTATTTTTGTTAAATTTTTTGGTGTAAACTTTACTCATTTTAAATGGTTAACTCTTAAGGAATAATTCAATTAATTATTACTCAATTCTAATTTGTTAAATTTAATTAATAGTATTGCTTATAATCTGTTGCCACAATTATATTGATTAGATTAAGCATATTCATTTTTATTGTGTACTGGGCTACGTTTCCCAAACGCTTCAGCTAAGTTGATCGTAGAGAACACTGATGGCAACGATCACGATCAACTTGGGCTCACAATGCTTTTGGGAAACGCAACCCAGTTTGTTTCAGAAGGGGTCCAGTGACAGTGTTCCAGTTGTAAATGGAATAAGTTACAGCCGACAGCTCTGTCAACAATGACATTAATTTGAGCTCTATCATATATAAGAAAAGTGCTCTAGTCCCTCAGGAGCTCTTTCTCCCCTGACATCTTATCATGGCCACTGCATTCTCCAGCCATGAATCATGGCTCCACCTCACAAACCAACCGTTTCTTATTTATCCAGTACATATAGAAGGAGAGGGGTGGCTACGACAGTTATAAAGCTGAATCTGGCTTCCTGCAGTACTGTGCAACATCCACTGCTTTTTACTGCCTAAAAATAAAGCTGCCGAGAGGTGATATTATGACAAACGACTTTATGACAAATGGACCTTTTGTCCTTGCAGCACTCAGTGGCAGAGGTTATCAAATTTGCAGATGCACCAGCCTCACACCCTACAGAAATAGTGCCTAAAGAGGACTAGCAATGATTAGCTGGGTTCTCAAACATACATAGTGAGCTGCCTTGCTGCTCACTGCCTATATAGGCAGCTTCCTCCTAAGGCAGCATATCCAACCACAACATAACCTCACGAGCGACTGTTTTGGCATTCTCTACATAGGCCATGAATCACAAATAGTGCTTCATACAGTAGAGCAACTTGAAGTTGACTTCAGTATAATGGTGATGCTTGAGGGTTTGAATGTTGGAAAGTCTATACATACTTACAACTTGTAGTGTAAATAAAGTTTAAATATATTTTTAATTTAACAGTACAATTGTCAGTCTTTAAAATTAGTTATAATAATAACAAATAATGTTTAATGTGTCAAATTATTGAATTATTAAATATCTAAGTGGGTACTTCAAGTAAATATTTTACATACACTGTAAAAAAATATATTTTCATGATTTGTAATCACAACATTTTTTCTTTTGTCAAATCAACTTAGATAATTTATGTAGTTCAGATAACATCATATTTTGAGTTTCTGGTGATTAAAGTAATCTTCTTCACTGTATTAACTAAATTTTTCCATTTCAATGAACTTAACATTTCAAGGCAACCAGGTTACTTATTTTTTTAAGTCTGAATCAACAATATTTTTTTATGGCTGACAAAAAAAGTTTGGGAACCATGGCGCTAACATAACAATTCATAGCATACAAACACTGGGTAAAAAAAATCATTTTTAATTACACTGAATATTTCACAATTCTGAAATTGCCCTCTTTTCAGAATTAAATGAAACATGTTTATTTTAAATCAACATGTATCTACACTGTAAAAAAAAAAAATTTCATGATTTGTAATCACATTTTTTCTTTTGTCAAATCAACTTAGATAATTTATGTAGTTCAGATAACATAATATTTTGAGTTTCTGGTGATTAAATTAATCTCCATTGTATTTACTCATTTTTTCCATTTCAGTGAACTTACAATTTTAAGGCAACCAGGTTACGTTTTTTTAAGTTAAACCAACAATATTTTTTTACAGTGTAGTGTGTTATCTTTGTTCATTTGTTTAAATGCATTCTGTGTAGTCTGTGAAGAATATGTGATGCTGCCTTAGAATTTGGCTAAAGCTTGTTTTAAAAGGCCATAAAATGCTGCTTATATAGGTTTTGAAATCATTTGCATGCATCTATCACTGAGGGTCACAAGTTTGTGTTTGCCCTACAGATGTGCCTGGTTGCCCATCCATGTACCATCACAACGAGGGCTACCCCAACCCACAGCACAACAGTGAAGGTAAGGACATCTAGAACATGCTGCTCTAGTATGGTTCTAGAATGTACATTTCACACACTCACACAACACGTCAGGATTGGCCGGTACTGTGCGGTCACTGGCTAACCAGGCCAGAGGGGCCGTGTTTCTGTTGGCATGGACATTTGTTTCCCCCTTGCTTAAAGAATTCCAGAGTAAATATTACTACTGGAAAAGACGAGTATTTTTCCTGGAGTGAAGAAAAATAATCCTTCTCTCCCGCTCGCTGCATTTGCAGCACCATTTTGGGTATTTTCAGTTGTTAGCTGATCTCTGTAACGAGCCATTAGATACAGGAAATTTTGTTCCTTGCTTCATAATCGTACATAGCTGAATAATAATAATAATCAAGAGTCCATGTTTCCCATTATAAGAATTCATAAATATCAATTGAAAAACAGTTACTGTATTCATAAATCTCAATTTGTCAAACAGTCAAGTCAAACAGGAGAATGCTTGTTTTTATTAATGGCTACATTAGCAGAGTATAACGTGGATCGTCTTTGTGTCCACATTAAACCAGTGGTCTAATTATTCCCTTGTCCTTTCCTCAGGCTACATGTTTGAAAATGATTCCCGCGTTGTTCCTGAGAAATTTGAAAGTAAGTCTCACTTGTCCAGATGTTATTGTCTTACAACTAAAATTAATTTTAAATACAAATAGTCTCTTTAAATGCCAATCAAGTAAATTAAGTGATGTAATTAAAACAAAAATTGGAAATTAACTGTATTCATGGGGTCCAAAAGTCTGAGACCACTACCGAAAATTCATTCATTTATTTATTTAAATGTAATGCATTTTTTTCCCATTACAATTGTTTTCTTACCAGCATCACAATTAGAATGTAAAGCTTAATAAAATAGTTAATATGTATTTGAATATTTCTTAGTATTTGGTTTGTCCCCCAGCACTCAAGCTGCATGATCATGTTCTCTAGCATTCAATGATCCAAAGCATCTAACCATCTGTACAGAGTCACATGATCACAGATAAAAAAAAATATTTTTTTTTTCTTTGAAATAGTGCAGATTCCTAAATATTTCCTATTCATTTTAATCTTTGTATGATCCCTTTTAAAATTCCCTTTTAGAGAAGGGAATTATGCAAAAGATATTATTGTTGCATCATATTTTATGGTTTCCTATGCCGTTTCCCCCCACTTCAACCCGAACATTGAGTTGAGACTGACTTTATATTTTGGGTCCTAGAGACTCCAAATATAGAGTCTAGAATGATTTGCGTAAAAAAAAATAATAATAAAAGCCACATTTCAAAATTAGCCTTTAACTGTCACTTGCCTGTATAAGGGCAACCTAAATTTACTTCACTATATTACTATTAAATCCTAATCTAGTCATGACAAACTATATATCGTTGGAAAGGTCTAAGACTCCTAAATAGATATTTTAGCGCTGTTTTTTTTTCTTACAAATTATGAATGAACAGTAATATATGAATTTATGACAAGAGTGCGCCTAAAAAAAAATCAACATCATTACAGGAGTTTCTGACTTTTGTCACAAAAAGTCGACGCACACACTTTTAATAAATGAAACTTTGTTTTTTAGTGCTAAAAGTTCATAATAAAACATAATTAGTATTTGTCAATAAAAAATATAAAATTATGTTTTAAAAAGTAAGGTAAGAAGTCCTCTAAAAAAAAGTAATATGTATCTGACCATCTGTACAAAGAGTCAAATGATCACAGATAAAAAAAAATAATATATATATATTTTTTTTTTCTTTGAAATAGTGCAGATTCCTAAATATTTCCTATTCATTTTATCTCATAACATTTCTTCAACATTCTAAAACTTTGTTTATTGGGGTCTAATTAGATTTTCAATGTGCTCTCAAACGTTTGGACCACACTGTATAAATGTTTGCAATTTCAAATCCTTATCACCATGTGTCTTATGTTAGATAAAATCATTTTTAGATCTATAATTGTTGTCTATTGGTGAATTAATAGATGATCTCTTTGCCTGTGTTCAGGTGAGGTGAAGCAGGAAGGGGGCGGTGTGTTTCGTGAGGGCGCCCATATCAGCGCCGTGGCTCACTGCAGCTCTGGCAGTTTTTGGTAGCCCTACTCGACGACCCCGGCAATGCGCACTTCATCGCATGGACCGGCCGTGGCATGGAATTTAAACTCATTGAACCAGAGGAGGTAAACATAAGGCTTTTAAGAGTAATCAGGAGGCAAACTATGATTTTTATCCAGAAAAGCAATTGATCATACAAAGATATTGGGTGGTTCAGATCAATTCGATGCAAACTGTAGAGAGAATAAACAATGGCTTTCAGAGATTTGCTTGTGATCAGCTCACACTTCCCCAGGGTCTAAGAACATATCCACACAATGCCAGTTTTCCATTAGCTGCCATGCATTATTTACCCCACTTAACAGCATAGTGAAATAAAATGGAGAATGGCTCCATTACCAAATATTACAACCTTCCATTTTGCCCGAGTCTAAGCACACCGCAGTGGTCGAGACAGGAGCGTTAACCTCCTATTGTCTGTGGTCAGTAGACGGCTAAATGGCATGACTCAGCAAACTATCATGCAGAGATGCATCCATCAGTTCTGCTCAACTATACGCATGAATCATTCATTACAACCAAAGCTTTACTATCGTAATTAAAGCGTACAGTCAAACAAACAATCAGTTCCTCAGATGTCAGCAGACCCACAAGTTTACTGGCCCAAGATAGAGCAACGGTTTTTCTTAAGGACCCTCAAGCTGAACCTTAAAGTTTAGGATGAAGAAGTATTTCCTCTAGGTTTGACAACTTCCAGTTTATGCTAAGTGGCATGTGGGGTTGGTTTTGTGGTGACTTGGTTATGTAAAGGGGAACTGCATTATTTTGTAGGGACTCGCCCTTCCTTTTCATAGCTCAGCTGTTGTACAATCACCAAGGACCTCTTGTGCTCAGATTAAGGCACTGCAGTACAGTCCTTTCCTGCTCTTATGGTTTCCATTGTCTTATTTTGATACTTTAGGTGGCGAGACTCTGGGGGATGCAGAAGAACCGTCCAGCCATGAATTACGACAAACTGAGTCGCTCTTTGCGCTACTATTATGAGAAGGGAATTATGCAAAAGGTATTGTTGTTGCATCATATTTTATGGTTTCCTATGCCATTTCCCCCCACTTCAACCTGAACATTGAGTTGAGACTGACTCCAAATATAGAGTATAGAATGATTTGCGTAAAACAAATAATAATTAAAGCCTCATTTCAATATGGGCAATATTCCGTATATGGGCAACCTAACTTTACTTCACTATATTACTATTAAATCCTAATCTAGTCATGACAAACTATGTATCGGAAAGGTCTAAGACTCCTAAATAGATATTTTAGCACTGTTTTTTTTCTTACAAATTATGAATGAACAGTAATATATGAATTTATGACAAGAGTGCGCCTCAAAAAATCGACGTCATTACAGGAGTTTCTGACCTTTGTCAAAAAAAGTCGACGCACACACTTTTAATAATTGAAACTTTTGTTTTTTAGTGCTAAAAGTTCATAATAAAACATAATTAGTATTTATCAATAAAAAAAGATAAAATTATATTTTAAAAAGTAAGGTAAGAAGTCCTCTAAAAAGTATGATATTATATATATATATATATATATATATATATATATATATATATATATACTGTATATATATATAATTCTTTTTATTATTATATCACATATTTTAGTAGCCTAGTTATCATAAATTAGGTATCATTTGAAAGCTTACGAACTCAGAATTAATCCTGTGAAAACCGTTGAAAATTGAAATTGGACGTTGCGTTACCATAGAAAGTATTTTTTATTAGGCCCCTCCCCCTTTGGGCATCATCTTTCATAATTTATTATCAAAACTTTTTCTAATCTTCACAAAACACATATTGTCAGAAAGGTCTGAGTCTCAAGGTTCCATATTTAGTGACAGAAGTGATGTTTAGATAGAATTGTATTAATTTGTTATGGCAGAATGCATACAATTAAATTCAATGGAATTGAATGGCACCCGGTGGCTATTGCTGGTATAACGCCTAAACAAAATCTCATGGGAACTTCAATTTTTGTGATATCAACTTTAAATTTGAAACACAACTTGGTTAGATATATAGCTTTCATTTTATAGTAAAAATATTTTTAAAATATTTATTTTATATAAAAAAATATATATTAATAAAGTATATTTGATTTACTGTAAATTATAACTTCCATAACTTTTTCATACTTTAATTTTTTGAAGTGCTTTCAGTAATTATCTGCTGATTGTTTTCTTTAAAACAAGACCAAACTTAGGTCTATATTCCAAAGCATTCTTGAATTACAACCATTTATGTTTGTATAGTGCATTTTAATGTCAATTATCAAAAAGGGGGGTGACAGGTAAAGGGTTAAGGATTCAAATGTTCCTACACTTTCTGAAATGTAAATTTCATTAAACTAAACACACTGTACAATTCAAGTGCAATATTACAAAATTAAATTAAATACAGGTGTGCACTTACGCATGTATGTGCATCATGTAAAAAATTTCATTAATTTATAAACAGAAAAAAAAATAATAATCTTGGAAGATCTCAGTTATAGTCATGATTTATCAACCTGAAACTTCAATGCTGTTATTGAGATGTTAAAAGAGGGTCCTAATTCACTATTATTATTATTGATTATAAAATATTTAATTCTTGTTGTTAGTAGTATAATTTAATTACTCTCTCCCTCCAGGTGGCAGGTGAGCGTTATGTTTACAAATTTGTGTGTGAGCCGGAAGCACTGATATCCTTGGCTTTTCCTGACAATCAGCGGCCAAGTCTGAAGGCAGAATTCGAGCGCTACGTCAATGAGGAGGACACGGTGCCACTGTCTCACCTCGACGAGGGAGCGTCTTACCCTCCCGAACCAGCTGCCACCAACATGGGCCCTCAGTCCTACTCCAAAGGCTACATGTACTAATGCCACGATATTCTCCCAAGTTCCCCATCCCAGTTTACTTCCCGCTGCACCTATTGCACATGCCCACCCCATCCACTTGTATATAAGGTTATGTTTTTTTTTTGATTAAATTAATCTCATTAGGGACTCTGCATTCCTCTCACTTCTGAGGCCTATCTAATCTAAACACATTACTGTGGTTCAAGAGATTGCTTAATAAAAACCCAATATTACTACTATGAGAACAGTCTCAGTTTCTTATTTGCAACAAATGCAAAATGCACAAAAAGTTTATATGTGACTTTACTAGATAGAGAAACCAATTCATCAATAAATAGTAGGTTGTTTTCATCTGGCTGTGCTCTTGAGCATCAGAAACTCATGAAAAACATATGGACAACACGCTGTGAACGCGCAAAATGATTGACAAGCTGACAGAGACATTCTGATTGGCTAAACAAAAGAATCTCAACGCAACCTTTTAAATGAGTCATTTCGATATCTTTCAAAGTGAAGTTAAGTAGAATTTCCCAAACAATGGTAAATGGAGTTCATTTATAGCGCTTTCACAGACCCAATGGCCACCAAAGCGCTTTACATTTTGCCACTCATTCACCCATTCATTCATACCTGATTCATACACGGTGTCAGCCATGCAAGGCGTCGTCCAGCTCGTCGGGAGGTCGGGAGCAGCTTGGGTTAGGTGTCTTGCTCAAGTCGTGGACACCTCGACTCTTGACCAGGTGGAACCGAAGATTGAACCTGGGGCCTATACCATGAAGCCGGTTTAGGTGGCTAGCCAGCTATGTTTCAGTTAAGTTTGTGCCAACCCTGGGTTTTAGGTACCATGAAAGTGGTTTGTTTTTTTAGCAGTATTCATCGCCATAGTAACTTACACTGCACAGCTAACCTGGTCCGGGGCAGGTTATGTTACAGGTTAGAGATTGCAAACCGAACTTGGACCAATCAGCTGTGAGCAAAGTGACATGTCTGACGCGATAGTCACTCCACCTGTTTCTACTCCAAATTAAAGGTCACTATATAGCAGATTATTTTAAAAGACAAAATCGTGGCTTTTAGTAAATAAATTTGTATGATTTAGAAATTATTTTTGTAATTATTATACCCTAAAACAATCTCACATGTACAATTTCAGTTCATCAATTATTATTACATATATTTTAAATGAATAAGTATATAAAGGTAATATACATACGCTTTAGAATCAATACATGAAGCTATAAAATGACTACATGCGAGTTTAAATACTCAATTCTCTCTATACCTTTATCAACTGTATAAACTAACTTCACAACTTTTACTTGCACTGATATACAGTAATGTGATTTTCTTCAGCTATTTTATTCTTGCGGAGTAAATTTGCTTAAATTCTTAATATTTTAATACTTATATTTAATAAGTGAACTGCGTTACTTCTCTCACGAGAAATTAATTTCAATGAGTTTGAATGAGTTTTACTCTTTCTCAGCATGTGATTGGCTGTTCGCTACTGATGTCACACCTAAACTCCTAAACTCAAGATCAAAGCCTGAGTTGACAGAGAAAGTTGATGATCAGCATCATGGTACCAACAAAGCCTGGTTGGATTGGTTTGGTTTTGTCAACTCGAAACTAATCCTGCAACCCTGAGTTTGTTCAACTACCATCATGGTACAGGCCCCAGAACCATCAAACTTCCGGTTTGTAGACAAACAACATGAACCACTGAGCCACAGGACGCTTGACAATTTAATAAGTTTGCCAACAGCATTATTGAATTACTGAAGCTTTGAATAGACAAGTAGCCATGTTTAATTTGTTAAAAACGATTTTATTTTCAGGTGAAGAGATTTTTATGCCTTGCAATAATGCAATTGTATTTTTTATGTACTGTTTCAATTAACAGTACTGTTCAAGAAGTTTAAATGAAAGTCAAGGCTTCCCTAATTAAATAGAATGTTATTCACTTTTTTCCCATTTACCTAATGCAATCCTGGTTTTATCATTTATTTTACAACTGTTTTTTTTATGTGAACTATACAACAGTCACTTTTATTAGCTATACTCGTTCAACTGTACGTTAATGCAAACATCTAATCAGTCAATCATAGCAGCAACTGTAAGCATGCTGACACTGGCAAGAAGAAGATCTGCAAAAAGTTCAAACCAAACATTGATTTAAGAGACTTTGAACATGGCATGGTTGTTGGTGCCAGTCGTACTGGTCTGAGTATAGAAACTGCTGATCTGCTGGGGGGTTTACACACAACCATCTCTAGGGTTTCCAGAGAATGATCCAAAAAAAAAAAAAGACAATATACAGTGAAAATGATTTGTTGATACCAGAGGTCAGATAAGATTAGCCAAACTGGTCGAGCTGATAGATAGGCAACATTAACTCAAATGAGGACTCATAACAATCAAGGACTGCAGAAGAGCATCTATAAATGCACAACACACCCAACCTTGACGCAGAAGGAATACAGCAGCAGAAGACAGACCGGGTGCCACTCCTGTCAGCTAAGAACAGGAAACTGAGGCTACAGTTCGCATGAATAGAAGACTGGAGAAGCGTTGCCTGGTCTGATGAGTCTTGATTTCAGCTGAGATATTCAGATGTCAGATGGTAGGGTCAAAATTTGGCATAAATCACATGAAAGCATGGAGCCATCCTGCCTTGCATCAGCTGTTCAGGTGGGGATGTAATGGTGAGGGGATATATGGCACACTTTGGGTCCCTTATTAGCAACTGATCGTCATTTAAACACCACAGCCCAGTTGATTTTTGTTGCTGACCATGTCCATCCCTTTATGACCACAGTGTACCCATCTACTGATGGCTACTTCCTGCAGGATAATGCACTGCCACGAAGCTCAAATCATTTTAAACTGGTTTCTCAAACGTTCACTATAATCAAATGGCCTCCACAGTCACCAGATCTCAGTCCAAAGGAGCACTTTTGGGATGAAGTGGAACGGAAGATTTGCATCATGGATGTGCAGTCGACAACTGCAAGCAACTGTGTGATTCTTTCTTGCAAGTATGGACCAAAATCAGCACCTTGTTGAATCTATGCCATGGAGAATTAAGGCAGTTCTGAAGGCAAAAGTGGGTCCAACTCAGTACTAGCAAGGTGTACCTAAAAAGAAAGTGACCGGTGAGTGTATATCTACATGCAATAGACACCAACATTAGAAACTCACCAAAAACAACTCAAGTGACCTTTTGAAAGGACATTTTTAATTTGACATCAAAACGACTCCAAGATATTACACAACATAAGCTGTAACCATATCAAAAACTGCAGGACATTTCCACCCTCCATCGTTTCCGTAATAAAAGAGCTATAATACAAAATCTCCACTGTGATCCGATACACTGATCCTGTGCTGAGTTGGTAATTTAAACATTAAAACAGAAGAGAGGTCCCAAAAAAGGATGAGATTGGTGTGTGATAAAGTGGTCTTAACATCCTGTTCTCTGTACATGACCAGACCTCTGCAGAGGAACTGAATTAATGAAAACCCTTTCCCTTGCAGCACTTTAGTTAACATCAACTGACCAGACGGATGTGCCATCCACACATTCTGCCACACAAATGGGTCGTCCCGAGAGTCTGGATTATAAGGAGATGCACGATGAAAATGCAAATATTAACCATCATTAAATATTTATCTGTTTTGTTGAAGAGATAGTGATGTAAAAATGGCTGGACTTTTTATTTAATATTTTGCTCCTTTTTCTTTCATTTTTAAAATACAAAGAACACCAAGACTCAGAGTAGAGACAATTATAACCGCCAAATCTTATGAGAAACATGCAAAAGAAATCTAAACTAAGCGAAACAAAAAAGTTAAAGCAGAAAAATCAGGTCAGCTTTTATTTTTGAGGGAATGAGGTAATGTCTGTTAAAAATCAAACATGTGGTTTGAAAGCAGTGGAAATTAACTTATCTTTAAAAAAAAGGGCACCTCATGTTCTTTAAGAACATTTTTAGCTTCTGTCCATGTAATCCTCCACTCTGCCAAAAAAAAAAAAAAAAAAATGCTGTTTTGTTCAGTCTATGAGAACCTTTTGAGAAGCTTCTAGCGTCGTCTGAAGGCTCTGGAGATTCTCCAGGCATTAGGTTCCTCGTAGCGGTTGTAGAGGGGCTCCAACCGCTGCTGTTTCTTCTGTTTGCTGAGGCGTGTGGGATCAGAAACCTTGAAGAAAGCTGGAGCGAACTCTACAAGCCACCTCGGGTCAATGGTGGTGACCTCTCTCATGTACTCCTTAGTGGTCAGCACAAGCTCATGGTACACCACCCTGAGGAGAAGAAGAGTGTAAAACCAGCTTTAGTACAAGAAACATTGATATTAGTTGTGGTTAATACAATAACACACTCTTGTTTTGGTACATACCATTCTGGTTGGCGATTGAATAATGCGCTGGAGGGGTGAATGTAGACCACCTGCTGGTCTATTAAGGTCCTATAACCTTCTTGAGGGTCCTTTTTGGCTGCATTCCGGAAGAAACCACTGCATATGGCCTTCTGTACACGCACTGTGGCCTTCCCACAAGATACCACATCCAGCTTGTGCCTGATGACAACATGCATTATTGTTTAATTGTAAAGCATATTCATACAAAGGACGACAACTACATCTATAGCATCTAATTCTATGTGAAAAGCGAAGTCCATAACACAACCATAACAATAAGATAAACACTATAACTGCTATTGGTGAACATATAGTTATCTTTATAGTGTGAACCTGTCTTAAGATTTACAGTGTGTTGCATAATGCAAGTAAGCCTGCAAAACGTTAGATATTCTCTAGCCCTCACCTGTCCATGATGCCCAGCATCTGTTTGCGGATGTCCTGTGCACGGCGGAGAGAGCGCGCCTGGATGAAATTTTCGTAGCACCAGGGGTTGGAAAACTTGTTGTTCTTCCAGGAGTTGTAGACAGCCAACAAAGTCAGGTGGTCCCCCTCAGGCTGGTGAAACTTAGCCTTCTTCTGGTCTGCCAGAGCTTGTTTGTCCTGACATTTAAAGTAAAATCATGATTAATATCTTCAGGATCATGCTGCTTGGATACCTCAAACTTTAATTAATGATGTAACTGTTCTTGACCTTGATCATAGATCTGGTAACGTGTGGGCTAAAGAAGTACCTTTGGTCTGTAGAAGACATTCTGTACTGAGAGCATTGACACAATGGTGAGCATCTCTTCGCTGCAGCCAAGATGGACGGACATGATCAACATCTTACAAAGCATGGGCTCCAGAGGAAACTCAGCCATCTGATAGGAACAGTGACAAGAAACTCAATACTTTATTCTGCATATGCAAATTGAGCTGCCACATCCGAAACTTTGAGCACATTCCCAAATTTAAACAAAGATGACATTTAAACACTTACTCTACGGCCGAGTCGTGTGAGCAGACCTTCATCATCCAACGCTCCCAGAGTGTACAGCTGCTCCATGGCTGTGATGAGTGTCTCCATAGGCGGGGCATCCATGAAATCAAATGACAACAGGTCATTGATGCCCATTGCCTGTTTGAAGGAAAATAAAATTTGATGTTAAAATGCATAAAATATAATAGAGATACACTGATAATGTATTAAGTATTATTATCCCGTATTAAGGTGAAATCACAACGCAACGACAGCGACAGACACTTTGTCGGATTAGTGCGTTACCCTTGTCAAGAGTCTGTTGTCATCTGACGGACCTTGTTTTACGTGCTAAAATGTCTGAGAAGTCACATGCTGTAATGTAGTGACTGTTGACGTTGATCTGGCTGTCAGTGCAGTGTGAATTGAGATTTATTGGTAAATATTGGATACATAATGATCCACTAATGCCCATTTATCCATTCCAAAGCAATGTACATTTATTTAACTGTGCATATTAATTTTTTACAATTAGATAATTTTTCGGTCATCTAGCACTCACTTAAAAAGTTATTTTCTTTTATCTATGGTATCATAAAAAAAACACTAATATTTAATGATCTTAATGAATATCCATTCCAATTCCCAATCCATTTTTTCATACTGTATATTACATACAAAAAGGTGCCATTCGCTTTGTAAATGGAAGCGAATATAGGGCCCACACAAAGACTTTTTATAATATAGTCTTCTAAAAATAATGTATAAAGCTCATTTGAAAACATAACCTGAAAATTTGAAAAATAGATTCATCAAGAGAGTTAATACATTTAATTTAAGAGGAACTGAAGTCTTTCAGAAACCCGAGTTTAGAACAAAATTAAAAGAAAGATGCGTCTCAATACAGGGGGTCAGTCTGTGGAAGAATCTAATTAGTGAAATTAAAACTTCAACAACATTTTTTGATTTTTAAGAAGAGTATAAAAGCATTACTAATAGAAAAATGTCATTAATCTATTTATTAAGAAAATGTGATATTTGATTTATGACTTTGCATAGGTGCTGCAAAGTAGATGTGTGTTGTAAGTGTACCTCTTTGGTAGCTCAAATGTACCTCAAATTGTAATTTGATTTATGTTGATAAGGGGCAGATATTATAAGTTTATCTTCTTTTTGCTCCTTTTCATTTCTTTTTTCAAAAGAATGAAATATAAAAAATTTGAATGAGTGAATGAATGAATTCCATGATGCCTAAATTGTAGCATTTAAAATAATTTTAAAAGTTTAAAAAAAAAGAAAAGAAAAAGTATATCGGCCATATAATTATCTGCCAGACTTTTATCTGAATATGTCATGAATATAATATTTAGTGCATTTCTTAAAAAAAAATTAAAAATAAATCAAGTGACATTATAAAATAAAACAAGATTGTACCTTAAGAGACAGTACAGTGCTGGCCAAGTTGGTTCTCTGAATCTCAGGGACGTTGGTGGTGAGCATCTCATCTCTGTAGGCACGTTCTGTGTAGAGTCTGTAGCATTTGCCAGGGCCCGTTCTACCTGCTCTGCCCGCTCGCTGCTTGGCCTGGGCCTACGGACCACAAGCATGAGGTTTATGAGTCAAAGTGTACTTACAATGCATGCTAGGAGTAGTCTGGGACATTAGAAATGGATGTTACCTGGGAGATGGGGGTAACAACTAGCTGATCAATGCCAGTTTTGGAGTTATAAACCTTCTGCTTGACAAAACCTGGATCCACCACATAGTAGATCCCATCAATTGTCAAAGAAGTCTCTGCAATGTTAGTAGCAATGACCACCTGAAAACAAAACGTTCAAAATTCTCAGGTAAATTGGATTCAACATGTCAGATGTGACTAGAGAGAGGAGAAAGCCTGAATGGTACCTTTCTACTTCCAGGTGGTGCTGGGTCAAATATCCTGGTCTGCATTTCACTGGGCAGGGCAGAGTAGACTGGGAGGATGATCAGCTCCGGGACATCAGGGACCGAGAGATTTCATTCGTTCGTACAGGATCTCACAAGCAGTGTCGATCTCCTCCTGACCCGTCAGGAACACCAAGATGTCACCTGTACAGTAAATCATTTTAAGTATAGTAAGCTCATTTCACACGCATTTAAAGGTTTTTCTGTGAACATCTGAGAGCAAAATGTTACCTGGAGGCTCCGTGAGGTGGATCTGCATGACTGTGATCAGGCTGGCATCCAGATAGTCAGTCTCAGGTTCTTTAGTGTACAAAACCTCCACTGGATATGTACGACCAGGGATAGTGAAAATAGGTGCTTCATAAAAGTACTGTGAGAATTTCACAGCATCCAGCGTGGCAGATGTCACAATGAGCTTCATGTCAGTTCGTTTCTGTACCGTCTAAAGAACACAAGAACAAGACACAATTATTACATATGCACCATCAAGAGATGGTAAAACAGTGAATAGCACCTCAAGTTTATCACTTTCACATGTCCCACAAACAACAGTGTTTTTAACACTGGTAAAGTCTTCACAGTCACTTTTGATCAATTAATACATCCTTGCTGATTAAAAGTATTCATTTCTTTAAAAAACATCTTTTGGACCCCGAACTTTTGAAAGGAAGTGTGTTTCTCTGAACATTGACCTTAACACTCACTGACCGTGTGAACAAAACCTCAATTTGTGAACTGTACCTTCTTGAGCAGGCCAAAGAGCACGTCTGTGTGAATGGTTCTCTCGTGGGCCTCATCCAGCATAATGATGGCATACTGACCCAGATTAGGGTCAATCAGACACTCTCTTAACAGCATACCGTCCGTCATGTACTTAATCACAGTCTCGGGACTTGTGCAGTCCTCAAAACGGATGGTGTAGCCAACCTGCACAGACACAGAAAGAGATTAGGTCTCGGTTTCAAAAGCTATGGTAAAATGTTAGATCATTGTTGTCTAGATCATGTAAATTAATGTAAGAAAGCATCTACCTCTTGACCTAAACAGCAACCGTACTCCTCCGACACTCTTTTAGCCACAGACATGGCTGCCACTCTTCTGGGTTGTGTGCACCCGATCTTCCCCCGTGTGGTGTATCCTGCCTCGGCCAGGTACTGAGTGATCTGAGTGGTCTTTCCTGAGCCCGTCTCCCCAATTACAATCAGAATCTGGTTGTCATGGACAGCCTGTAAAAACACAATTTATTAACACAACTAGACTGAAATTTACATTTCAGAATGAATATGCATTAGGATTGCCCAGAGCAGATCTCACGGATGGGTATTGGGGGTGATTAAGCTTTAAATGCTTTTTTGCTATCTTTTATTTGCAAAAAAAAAAAACACCGCTATCCTAACATCCTTTTTTTTTACGTCAACTGTCATGCAGGTGTTGTGCAGTAGGTGGTTGTATGCACCTTTAAGGCGAGACACGGCAGGCAAAGACAGTTTTTTTTCACTGCTCAATTTTGAGATTTCAATAACATGTCTTCTTTCAGACGTGTGGTGAAAAAAAAGTCCGAAATACACATTTAGGTCTTTATTTTACTACACGTTGTCTGTTTGCGTCTGTAGATTTCTCTTAAATTCATCAAAAGTTGTCGTTATAAATCATCCTGCTGCTCAGCGATCGCGATCTGCACCCTGTCATCACACACACGATTAGAAAGCTCTTTCTCCTGTACAACGATGTCGGATCCAAATATGGTCATTTCCTCATTGGCTGATGCTAAATGTTCAAAGCCAGTTTTCTTAAAATGACTTTCTCTCATACTCCATGTCCAAAATCTCCACTTCAGTAGCACCTATATACACCAAACTTTCCAGTCGTGTACCTAGTTATATTATAAAGACATTTACAGAGGGATTTGTAAATATATTATTCCTAGCCTGATTTATATAACATTTTATTCTAAAAAACATGGCGAAAATCATTTTAAGGCTATATTCTGAATTACAGGATAACAAAAGTAGATCCATAAATCCCTCTGTATTTTTTTTCTCATCTAATATGTGAACACAATGAAAAAATAATTTTGAACCTGGCTTATTCCAATATTCAGATTTCGTTTTTTTAAATACATGCAAATTAGTGCATATTTAATTAGATAATGCCTCATTTGCATTTTTAAACATTAAATTACAGAAAACTTGTAATATATATTTTTTCTCATCTTAATGTAGGTAATCAAGACTACTACAGAGTAAATATATATATATATATATATATATAAATAGATTTACTCTGTAGTAGTCTTTTTTTGCATTTGAGCCCCTGGCCATGAGAAACTCTCTCCACATCCATGTATACATTGGACTGATTTCATTAACTTTAATGCAATTGAAGTGTGCACCAGGCACTGGGAAAATACAAGTATTGAAATCTGGACTCAGTATCAGTATTATGGACTCAATATTCAATGACTCGGATCAGATCATATACATATTAAATGAAGTCACACCTGAATGAGCTGCTCTTTCAGCTTGTAGATGGGAAGACTCTCTCTTTGCTCCAGGATAGAAAGTTGAGTCTTTTTTCCATAGGAGGCCTTGTTGCCGCCAAAGGCATGTTTTTTCCATTCAGGGATATCGTTGGGCATCATACCTATGCCCCTCATGTTGGCAGCTATCTGCCTGCCGTCAACTGTATGGTGATGGTGAGCGTGTGAAGACAGGAAAAAGCATTTGTTACAGATGCACAAAGATGATAACAGACTTGAGCTCATAAGGCCAGAGGGCATATGAGCAGCAGAGATAGGCTTTTTATGTACAAGCCTGCTTTGATAGCAGACATCAGGAAATCAGATGGCCATCTACAAACTCACAGTATGGACAAATAGGAAGGACGTTTATCTGGAGTGATCAGTGTCTTAACTTTGTTTTCTTTTTTTGTTTTTTACTACTGGAGGACATGTAACACAAAAACATCCATTTATTTACTCAGTCCTACTTCAATGTACAAGTAATCAGACTATTTTCTTTCATAGTCTTCAACAGCTACTACTATTCCATGCAGTTTCGGAGTTGTAGTGTGTTCTAATCAAAATTCATCTAGAAGATGATGAATAAAAAACTAAATCGCTACTCAAAGAGTTGCATGTGTTTGATTGTCAACAATGAAGTAAAATTTGTGCTGATTCTATTTAATTATGTAAACTGTATTTTATTTTATTGCATTATTGCTTTTTAATATAATTTTTAATCCAATAAAAAGTTCATTAAAAGTAAAATTTATCATAAAAAATTATTTGCAGGACATTCGTACGCCTGCATCCAAGTTGCAAGCGTGGCTTAAAGTGGCATATTGCAGTTTTCATAAGTACAACATCATTTCTTATTTCAGATGCTTGGAATAGGTCTGAATGTCTTACCGTCAGGCAGTGGGTCAACCCAGTGTTTATTAAGACCCATAGGGATTGAGTCCATTTCAGCCTCCCGCTGGGCCTGTTTCACCTCCCGTCGCTCTTTGGCCAGAGCACTCTGCATCATAGCTGCTTGAGAGAGAGATCCGTCGGGGTTCTGACAGAAACACAAATTTAAAGTCACAGGTCACATCTACTTCAGTGAATCCACTCAAAGTGAGAGTACATGAGTTTTGAACTACCTTGACAATCTTGACAGGACTCATATCCATGCTCTGTTTGGTGTGTCCCCGCAGGAATGGAGGCTCCTCCTCTACCAGCTCAATCTCCAAATCCTCATCTGACAAACAAACCCCAGCACAGACAAAGTTTAAAGTGACTGTTCAGGCAGACTTATTGTGATAGGCTCCCAAAGGAAGTAGGAATTTATTTATCGGCAAATGATGGGTTAAACAAAGGTGAATGCAACTCATACCCTCTTCATCATCTACTTTAGGCAGAATTCCTGTCTCTTCATCAAAGTCTGGGAACTCCTCCTTAGACAACACATTTGCAGCAATCATCTAAGAACAAACAGATCAAGATGTAGATTAAAATATGATCATAAAGAAAAACAAATGTTAAAAGAGTGGATCAATTCAATTTTACATTAAAGACGACCATGCACCTGTTTGATTTCCCATTTCTCCGGATCTGAGATTTTGGTCAGTCTTTTGCGTTCCAACGTGTCATCCTCTACTTCTGGAGCATGGCCCAGGTTGAGGTTAGTGGGTCTGTCAGGATTTCTCATGGATGACTCTTCCTGACCGTCTCCACCCATATTTCTCCTCCTGTTAGGGTTCAGGTCTTCACCAGTGTCCTGGTCCACATCCTTGTAAAAGCAAGACAACCAAACAAAAATCAGTACACATAAGCACAACGATTAGTCAATAAAAATAAAAAAAAACTACAGGTTTAACACATAACGTCTTTTTATAAATGCAAGATATAACCACAATTTGTAGGTAAATAATTTAAGTATAAAGTAGGGTTTAAAAAGTGCTTGCATTTCACATTTTTCTGATTTAAAAATGTATTTCTATATTACAATAATTATGATCAAAACAAAAAAATATATATTGCAATAAGTGCTTTGAAATATTTCAAAATCATTGCATGTTTTTGTATTATGTAAGAACTGTATATTCGGACAAATGGACATCAAATAAAAACAACAACAACAACAACAACAACAATAATAATTTACCAATTTAAACATACATTTACTTTTGTTTAGTTGCCAAGAAATAGACATGCAAGATATATATATATATACATACATATATACATATACATGATATAATATATATATATATATATATATATATATATATATATATATATACACACACACACACACACACACGTATATATTGTGATCTAAATGTCAAGGATGACAAGTAAAAGTTTTTTTGTATTATTATTATTATTATTAAACACCATCTTTGTATATTAACTTGTTTAGATGCAGAATCTAAAAACAAGTTATTATTGACTTATTTCACAGAAGAACAAATCTATAAATAAAATGTACAAATTTACTTTTTAAAAATTTTAATTTTTAACGGGTTGTGATCTTTTGGTTGTTTAATTGGTGAATTTTGAACCTCAAGCAGACCTTTTCTCTCTCATGACTCCCCTAAAGACACTCACTCACCTTCATACTGAGACTTGTTTTGGATCCAGTGAAGGACAACACCTTGATTTTGACCCTTTGGCCTTTGCTGACCACATCTGCCACATTTGCCACCCGACCTTCTCTCCTGAGCTCAGAAATATGGACCAAGCCTTCCCAACGTTTCCTTTACGAAAGGAGGATGAGAGAGAAAAAAAAAGTTTAAAGCTAATTCTAAATATTACATTTACAAACTAATCCTCCTACAGAATACATTGAAGCGCCTACATCAAATTCAGTAGCATTAATAGTAAATTCACTGGATCTCAAACATACCGGAGACCTTCCAACTGCACAAAGCAGCCAAACTGCATGATACTGGTGACTTTGCCATTGTAGATATCCCCCACAGATGGCTCCTCCGGTGGGGGCCGGTCCACATGTTTGTCCTTCCACCGGTCTGAGCCTTTGTCTTTGTCTCTGTCTCTCCGTGCAGGACTCCTGGACTTGCTGCGAGAGTGCCAGCGGCTCCTACGCTTCCTTCTGTCCCTCTCATTAGAGCGAGATCTAGAACGAGAGCGATGTCGTCTCCGTCTGTCCCGGTCTCGATCTCTGTCTCTATCTCTATCCCTGCTCCAGCTTCTGCTCCTGCTCCTCCGCTTCTTCTTGCTGCTGGTTTCAGATCTAAGACGGATTACACTTACATGTTAAAGGCCGATAATATGAAGTGAGTTATCAATAAATCATTGCCGCATCAACTTCAGTGGTATCTTTTTTATGTTAAAGCAGGTCCTCACCTGTGTTTACTGCTGCTAGGTTCTGTTCCACTAACACTGGGCATAAACATCTCTAACTCTTTCATGGCATCAGCAGCAACTTTCACGTCATCATCATCCAGCATAGACTAGTAAGAAGAAAAGATAGTTTATGATATGACCCATAAGATGTTACTGTTTATAACTTTGCATTTTTTTTGACACTGAAGACTAAAGGAATGGATTAAATTACATTTTCATTATATATTGTGCAGCTATTTTTAATTGAAATAACATTTTACTGTATTTCTGATCAAATAAACGCAGCCTTGGTGAGCATAAAAGGCTTCCTTCAAATTAAATATATTCTTAAATAATTACCCTGGGAATAGGATTGTCAGGTCTGCACAGAGCTGGAAAGAGCTCTTTCAGCTTGTCCTTTTCACCCTTTGGCTTAGCCTCAGGATAAGAAGCTGTACAATGATAAATAAAAGAAACAACAACACATTATTAAAGTATTACCAGGAGGAGAGATGAAAATATGGCACTCTGTGATAAAATATGCTGCACGCTGAACATTAAGATGATGTTCAAATCAATATGAAGTTGAAAATGGGCTGAATTTCTCAAAAGCATTGCAAGCCTAAGTAGAACCACTGGCACTGTGATCAATTGATCTCACAATGCGTTGAGAAAAGCAGCCCTGACTTATGTATTAACTAAAAGATCCACAATATTTCGTACCTTTAGATGCTTTTGGAGGAGGACGCATGGTTTGAATGAGACGCAGCAAATTGCCGACAAGTGAATCCTAAAAGACAGAGATGAGAGAGTGGGTTAGGTATTCATAAACAATCAAACACACAAAAAAAGAAGGAACAAAAATAGAGATTACAAAAAAGCTTACTGTGAAATCGGCTCCATTTTTAACCAGCACTGATTTAAAACCATCAAAGGTTGGATTTTTCTCAGCAAGACTGATTACAAACTCAGCTGAAAACACAAAAAAACAGTAGACTGTTAGTCCAAACTTCTATACACGTGAATTGTAAAGCTGCAACCATGTCTGTTTTTAACAATGGTCAATGTTTTTTTTTTATTAACCAGCCCCTTAGCAAAAATGACCACGGTAATCATAGTCTTATCCAAAATTTAAGTTATAACAGAACGTTAATTGTTACCTTTTAACATTTTCAAATAACTCCATAGTAAGGGAGACGGTTATATTTCCAAATAAACATCAGGCCCTACTACATAATAAATAAAACCACGTTGCTGACAGTAACCAGCCTTTCTTTTAATTATAAAAGATCCGATTCTAGATACAGTAAACGTGCGACATTACTGGGAAACTGAATATAATTTAATAACATAACTTTAACTGTTTATTCGAAGTTAAATGACGCACAAGGACTGACTATAACGTTACATGTAGAAAGAGACTAACCAGCTAGTTAACATTACGTTAATTACAATTTCTGAACTCACCAAGGTCCTTATCGCTGATTCCTAAATGGTTGTCAAGTTCAGTACAAACTTTAGACACCAAAGACAAATATTCGAGTTTCTTAAGCTCATCATCTCCGATCTCTGCCATCTTCAGCAATGTTGTTTTGTCGATAACCGGAAGAAAGTGGCAACGCTTCCCCCTTGTCCAGTAAGTTCTAATTCCGGGTTACATTACTGACGCCCTCTAACGGTCAAATGAGGAATTATTGTGAGTGGAAATCATTTTTTTATCCAGGGCGCCGAGTATGGAATTAGATTTGGCTCAATAATAATGAACGTAACTTTATAAAACTGAACGTAACTTTTTCAGAAAATAATTCGTGCGACTGAGTTTTTTTTTTTTTTTTCATTTTAATTGTGTTTTTCTTCTTTTGTAATGGAATATTTTGATATTTTCTGAAAAAGTTACGTTCAGTTTTATAAAGTCACGTTCATTATTATTGAGCCAAATCTAATTCCATATATTAGTGTTACAAATGAACCAGAGGAAAAACATGATTTAAGAGTTAATAGTAACAATATACAAAGTTATATTGTAAGACTTTTTTAAGTATAACTTGATTAAATGTAAACTATTTTGTAATTAATAAGATTACATTTATTTCATTGAACATGTAAAAATTATGCTTATTCTTATGCTCTATACTTAATTGTCTTTGCTTATCCTTGGCATTGTCATCATCATTTATATTCCCTGGGTACCACTTTTGCTATTTTACTTTAAATATATTTTGGTGTTTGCTGATAATTATTCTCTAACTCATTCTCTAGTCCTCCATCTCTCTCACCTGTTTTTTTTTTGTTTTTTGTTTTTTTTTACTTTATAAATCCAAGGATTTTAAGAGCCATTCTCAAGGTCGGACATCCGGGACTTTTACTCCTGCGCGCCCATAGCAACGCGGCGAAGGGTAAAACAAACGAGCGCCCGCCATTAAGCAACACGCAAGTGGAAGATAAACAAGCGCCTAAAATAAATCTAAATAGAAATGCAATCTCAAATGAATGGACAAATTAAAGAATAACAAAATAATACTACTGCAGAGATGGTCACTCAATTTTCTGTTGCTATGTTATGACATTGCTATGCATAATGGTCGGCAGCTCTACACTGATATGCAACAATGAAATGCACTAACGTTAGTTGTGTGGGGAATAAGATACAATTTGGGCTTTTTTGAAAAAAAAAAAAAAAAAGTGTCCCTCACTGACATTGTACAAGCTGTGCCACTGACAGACTGAGCTCATTACAGCCAGTAACAGTGCTTTTGAATTAACAGTTGTGTTGTTGTTGTTTTAATGAATAAAAAAATCGATTACATAGTTAATGTAATCGATGCTTGATGGGTATTTAAACACACATGGTGTTCATACCAGGGGATTTGATGAGCTGGGCAATGCTTTTGGGTTGTTCTCCCAAGACTCAGCTGGATGCCGATAGGGACAATATTGTAATGTTAAACCTACAAGCGACACCTTTCTGTGGTACCTGGTCAATGCAGGTGCTAGGAGACTGTCAATATTTGATTCTGTCATTAATTCTGTAATAGAAGATGAATATATATACTGTACAGCTACTAAGTTAGCGCCTTTCACATACATGTAACGTTAGCTAACGTTAGTCACAAAGCACTTAACATTAGTGTTTTATTATTCACGTCTCACCACCGACATACATTCGCATACACAGATATCATTTATTAATACAAAGTAGTCCGTTAGTATCCATAACTGACATAATCCACAGCAAAACTTCTCTGAATAGATACCTTTTTGATTTGCCTCGGGCATTGACTTCGGTTTGTTTTTTTACCCTTCGTGGCTGGTTGCTATGCAGGTCACATGATTAGTGACGTAACGCCGACCAAGAGGATTCCCCCTGCAAAAATGTACACAACTGTGAGGGGGGTATGAGAAGTAGTAGGTGCCCATTCTGTCAGTACACCAGCATGCCATGCGGCTCATGTATTACCACATCAAAAATAATTTTCTATCCTATCCTAATCTATCTATTCATCTCTGTGTGCCTATCTATCTCTACCTATCTGTCATATCCATACATCTGTCTGTGCTTGATAAACTATATTGCCCTCAAAACTTTTAGGATAGGCTTGCTCAAGCCAAATTAAAGTTTTCATTAAGAGTTTATATTCTTCATAAACAATTAGGTACTACTAGACAAAGCCAATAACACTCAAGTGTATCTTGTCTAACATTTTCCTATATAATATGTTTAACATGTCTAAAAAATAAATTCCTTGTATGACTCTGCACTGTTAATGCCATTCTTCAAAATGATTCAATATTGTTTGTTCTGTATTTTATCTAAATTAGGTGTTGTGAACTGGAGTGCAAGAGTTCCAGGTGCCCTCATTGACTGTGCTTGCACTGTACTGAAATACACAAGGACTGCCCACCTGAGTGTGTAGGTGATGGCAGAAGGGGAGTCCTGCGTGCATTTTCTTCCGTGAAGGAGGTTGAGGGCTAGTTTTTCAATGATGGAGGGGAATTTCAGGATGAATGGATTGTGTGAGAGTGTACGCGTGTGTGTGTGTGTGCATATATTTGTGTGTAGGTGATTATCTGAATATCTCTTTACACAATTTTTCAAACTTGTTTTGAAATAAAAGTTATCACTGGTATGTGTTTGGTTTTTTGGAGTTGGCATGCATAATATGGTTTGCAGAGATTGACAATGTACTGTATATAGTTATTTTAACTTCAAACTTTATTGGCATGAATGTTTTAGAATAACCTATATAATGCACAAAAATAAACAAGAACTATTGTTACAAGGAATATTGTTACAGTTACAATAAACAAGGAATGCTTAAAATAAGAAATATATTTAGGTGCCATTAATGTTTACAGTTATTTTGTTATTTACATGGTGAAGTGCAATAGAATGTGAAAAACATTTAAAAAACTACAAAAATATTACACAATACTCTGTAATTCCTTATACACTGAACTTGGATCAGGCATAGTTAAAACAATGGATATGTGCTCTACTCCTATTTGCTGCTTTCATTATTACTTTAAAGATTTTTAATACTTGATAAATTTTATTAAAAATGTTATTTCAAATTTGCACATGCGTTTTGAAGCATCAACATCATTACTGTACCACTTAACGCAAATACGATGCAGGTGCTTTCAGCGTGGTGTATATATACAGCTATGGAAAAAATTAAGAGACCACTGCCAAATCAGCAGTTGCTCTGGATTTATTATTTATAATATAATAATAAATCCAGAGCAACAGCTGATTTGGCAGTGGTCTCTTAATTTTTTCCATAGCTGTATATATATATATATATATCACAAAAAAAACTTATATATCACCTTTTCACCTCCCATATACAGGGGTTGGACAATGAAACTCTCATTGGACAATGGACAATTCATGACAATCCTGACTGTGTTTGATGGACACGACACTGCCGAGAGATCATGAGCACCTGATGCTCAAACCGTGTATCAGCATAACCAACACACACAGCAAGACTTGTGACAGAAGGGCTTGATGAAGATGGAAGTGAAAGGCCTATTCTCTGGACTCTCTAGATAAATAATTATCGAAAAAAAGTTGAAATTTTGCATTTGGTTGGCTACAACAGGGTCATTTAGAATGTGGTCCCTGGCAAAAATACAGCCAAAAGCCAATAACCCCTTTTTTTCTGTGGTGTGACAAACTCAGAACACATACTTAATTTTGACTTTACAGGGACTTTAAAACAGAAGCAGACTGGAGGCCTTACATTTTTTTCCATTTTCAAGAAAAAAGAAACAAGCTTCCATGGTAAAGTGGTATGCAGAACATGAAATCCACAGGGAGGAGTCGGATCCAGATCCAACTCCTCCCACTCCTCCACATGGGAGGAGTCGGATCCAGATCCAACTCCTCCCACTCCTCCACATGGAAAAAATGGTAAAAATTTTTTGATTTTAAAAATAAATGGTAAAAAATCTAAAAGTACTAAATTGCGCATAACTCATAGACCGTTTGAGCTGAGAATCACGATTTTCGCATCACTGCGATCCCTGGCTCAAGCCGAACAAGATGTATATCTCCGTTTTCCATTTCGGGGACCATGGCGCCCGCCCGAGGCCACACTGAAAGGGGAGCAAGGGCGGGCGCCATGGGGACCATGGCGCCCGCCCGAGGCCACACTGAAAGGGGAGCAAGGGCGGCGCCAGTGGGGACCATGGCCCCGCTCGAGGACTGGATGGATGGATGGATGGATGGATGGATGGATGGATGGATGGATGGATGGATGGATGGATGGATGGAATGGATGGATGGATGGATGGATGGATGGATGGATGGATGGATGGATGGATGGATGGATGGATGGATGGATGGATGGATGGATGGATGGATGGATGGATGGATGGATGGATGGATGGATGGATGGATGGATGGATGGATGGATGGATGGATGGATGGATGGATGGATGGATGGATGGATGGATGGATGGATGGATGGATGGATGGATGGATGGATGGATGGATGGATGGATGGATGGATGGATGGATGGATGGATGGATGGATGGATGGATGGATGGATGGATGGATGGATGGATGGATGGATGGATGGATGGATGGATGGATGGATGGATGGATGGATGGATGGATGGATGGATGGATGGATGGATGGATGGATGGATGGATGGATGGATGGATGGATGGATGGATGGATGGATGGATGGATGGATGGATGGATGGATGGATGGATGGATGGATGGATGGATGGATGGATGGATGGATGGATGGATGGATGGATGGATGGATGGATGGATGGATGGATGGATGGATGGATGGATGGATGGATGGATGGATGGATGGATGGATGGATGGATGGATGGATGGATGGATGGATGGATGGATGGATGGATGGATGGATGGATGGATGGATGGATGGATGGATGGATGGATGGATGGATGGATGGATGGATGTTTTTATTTAATTTAAAAAAAAAAAATTTTTTTACCTCCGGCCTCCAGTCCTCCGGCCTCCAGTCCTCCGGCCTCCAGTCCTCCGGCCTCCAGTCCTCCGAAACAAAATATCTTATTTCCGTCCGTCACATTAAAAGAAGACCTAAAAAGAAGACCTAAAAAGAAGACTAAAGTCATAATGTGTTGGTTTTTAAAGAATGAATCTAAAGCACTGAGGCTACACAGAGATCCTGCTTGAGCAGGAACCATCAGAACATTTCCCTCCGCAGGAACAGCTGGAGAAAACTGCAGAGATGCCTGGAACAAGGACCAACACGCTGTAGGACACACACACACACACCTCAGCATTCCCAAATCCGAGCAGAGCCACATCAGCACATGGGTCCATGGTTCAACACATATCAGTGTCTCAAACGGCACATTAGCAGCAACTGAACTCTGAATCCGGGAAGAAAGTTGCTGTAGAACCAGAATCTGGCACTGCTGTAGCCATATTCACGCTGATACAACTGGAACCTGACAAACTGGTAAACATCAGAACAAAATAAAGAACTGCAACAACCACAAGAGCAAGAAGATAACAGCATCATTCACTTGCCACAGGACTCAAATTTGGGTATCCATGGAGACAACTCTGCTAGATTAACTGCGAAGATACCAACAAACTCACATGTATTGCATAATGCATTTGAAGATGATAGCTTCAACCAAGGGTCATTCACAGCTCACCTGTTTGTCCTGGATCTGTAGATAAGTTTGTCTGTTTGGATGAAGGGAAGGGTACGGCTGAACACTGATTTTGCTCTCTTCAGTTCGCTCTAAGACCTTCCCTCGAACAAAGAGAAAGATTTATAAATTAGAGCCACAGCAGGTGCTATAAATGAGTTTTCTATGTCATACACCAAAACGTGAAACATCTAGAGGCTCTGTTGACCATATGGCCTTATTTCAGGCGACGTAGCAAAAACCCATTCAAAAGCCCCATAGGCTTTATAAGAGCGAGGGACCCCTAATGCTAAAATGCTAGCTCACTTCCGCGTTTTGGCCGTACAGAGTGACGTCGGAAGCTTCTGCAGTAACCATAGGGCTTGAGAATTTAGAAAACAAACTAAAATTCATACATACCCCAGGAGATTTGCAGCACTTAACTACACATCTTCTTCACTCACCTCATGAGAATATGCAGCCCCTTAGGAACAAACTGAAAACATACAATTTCAGCAACAAGCAATTCAGTCTCCCGTTAACCAAGATAAACTCTTTAAAATATGGAAACTTACTGGCAGCTATCCGCAAGGGCCAGCGCACACCAGAGAGAAAACTCAGAGAACGGCATCCACTCTCCTGCCACCCACAAACATGCCAATGTACACATCTCAACCAAACCCAACACCATTACCATTACTGCACGACTCTGAGTTTACAATGAGCAGGACCCACTGTGACGCATACCTGGCAAAACAAACCACTCACATTTTTATACTCAGTGACACCAGCCCCCAAAAGTGATTAACCTGTCCTAGGTTTTTTTTTACATTCACACAACAGATATAATCGATGTCTTTATAGGCTACATTAGAATAATAATGTTTCATAAATCTAGATATAGAATAAAGAGGGTTATCTAACGTTAGCCTATCCTGCTATACATAGTTCCCTCAGGCGAATTAATGTCACGTGACCTCCCGGAGACGCCATATTATTTTGAGGGCAAAACCGCTGTGTTTACCATAGGTTTTTACAAAGTTTTATCAGAGAGAATGTTGTTTTACAAACAAATATTTATTTTTGTTTATATTATTATGCAAATCATGAAAAGACAAAGTGAATATATATTATAAAGAGACTATTAAAAAAAGACAGAGAGAAAATTTCATTCATAAATGGTGTGGATCCGTATGCAGTAACGAAGGAAGCACTGAGCAATGATTATGCAGCTTTGCTTCAGATACAGTATTTTCATGTGTAGCATTATCTGGTATTGGTGAGGAGTTTTTACACATTGTGAGGATCACTGGAGGCGTACGATCAGATTGACGTGGGGTTGGTTCGGTGACGTTTGCTCAAGTGCAATCAATGGAAAAGTAACTTATAATAGCGAAGAGGCATGATGCTAATCAAAAGCCATAGTCTGCACAACTTAATTCATGTTCCCCTTAAAACAGTCACCGGTGCTTTCTGTGATATGCATGTACTTGCGGGCGTCATGGTTTGGTGCATGAATATAAAAATAAATAACTCGCGTGCAATTTAATTAATGTAATGCGGAGCTACATTATACGCGGGTATAGGGACATAACCCGAGAATGCAATGCTAGAATGTGAGATCAAACAGTGGAAACAAGGTTGTTTTGTGTTTTTAATACCTCCGTCATTTTGTTCATACAGGACATTTTTCGAACTGCAATGTGTTAGCTTGTACATGTCTACACTCGCATTAAAAACACAACATTGTGCCTTTTGTCTAAAGAAAATTCTTGCCGTGTTTGAGAGTGAGTTTCTTTCCTTTATCCTCGCCAGCCATAAGTCTCCGTCGTTGTTCGGACAAAAGCTTAGTCTTTCTCACATCCATGGAGTCTATAATGACGGGTGTAAGTGTAAAATCCGGTTTATCTGAACCTCCTGTACGATTTTATCATCCATTGACCCAGCAGGGGATGAACATTTTCACTATATAGCACGAAACTCATTTCACTTCATTCAACTCGTATTGTTTCTTCTAATGTTTTCCCCGCAGCAATGGCGCCGGCTCGGCAAATGCCCGTATGTCGTGACGTCATGTGGGAACTATGTATAGCCTACATGTGATCATCACAAAGCTGCTAAATGTGTATCTATATGAAAACATTTTCACATTTTTGTTTAACTCTAGTTTGTCACTGCTTTGTTTGTCTTTTCATGTTTTTTTTTTTAATTTTTGTATTTAGTTTATTCAATGTAGGAAATAGTATTTCACATGACTTTGATTTTACTTTATTGTACACTTGTCATTTTCCGAGGATGGTATTCTATCACGTAAAAATAAACAAGTTCCACCTTTTAAACTTCTCCTCAACGCCCATGCAGTGTAAATAAAACAGTTGCATCAATCTGAAATAATTCATTGATGCAACTGCTCACGGCGCAAATTACAAGACGAAAATTAAAAAATCATTTAGATTTCATTTATTTCATTTATTAATTTAGCGGCAAGTAAAATTGAAAAACAGGAGAAAAAGTAACATGATAATGTAACTGGAAAAACAAAGAAAAATGAATGTCTGGTTTCCATTTTTCATTTTGCGTTTTATGGCCTGAAATTGAATTGTGAAGAGTTACACGGACCTTAGGCTACCTGATTTTTGACTTTATACATAACACAAACGCAAACACTAAAAGCCAAGAAGGCCTAGAATCAAAACACATGTGCTCGACACTTATATTTTTGAAGGTAGCACTCTGGGAGATGCATTTTACACAGCACTTACAATTTGCATAGAATTGGTATGAGACGGACTGTGATCAAATTTGGAATACAGAAATATGAAATATTGAAGTAATAGTAATTAACTACACGTACTTACAATATAATTTAAGTAAGGAGTTAGTTGCATGTATCTATGCACTGATTGACTATAGAAACTACATGTAAAATTAAGTGTTACCAAAATGTACACAGTTTTTATTTAAACATTTCTACTGGACTCCCTGCATTACTGTACCTTCGGATTAAATGAACAGAAAAAGCAAAAGTTTGATGTTGTGGTGTTTTTTCTTCAGGTCACCCTGTATCATCTGCTGAAGCTGTTCCAGTCAGACTCCAGCGACGATGGCTAAAGAAGACAGCCGGTTCTGAGTTCTAAGAGAGACAACGAGATGGTGTGAATTTGATCGAGAAGACAGCACAACAACACTGACATTATAGTAAGAATACAATCATAAAGCCGAAAACCTGGTGTTTTCTGCAGATATTCCAAGACCGAGCGCCACTGATGCAAGCAACTTCCTGAACACCACCAGACAGCTGACGTTGGGTGCTTACAAACATGTAGATCGAGTGTGAGTGCTACTTCACTTACCTTTGCAGCTCCTATTGGACAGCTTAGTGGATGGGCTATAATTAAACCCTGAACATACTGTACATTAAAATGAGTCTGCAGTTCTAATCATGTGAACTAAACATTCAGTGTTTCATGTTGCAGTTGCAGAGCTGGAAATATGAACATTAAGAAAAAGTGGCAAAGAAGAAGACTCAGCCTGGAGATCGTAGAGCTGAAGGAGTCGACTGAAAGCCTCCAGAGAAACATCAACTTCCTGAAGGGAGAGACACGCAGACTGGGGAGGACGACCAGATGAAAGATCACTGAGGATGATACATGCTGTAGGATTTGTTATGCTTTTGTGGGACTGATCAATTTAGGTTTCTGGTTCTAAGTTTGACAGTATATTTAGTAGTGAACTTTCTTGTCCAGCTAAAATGTGTGGCAATACATGACCTTTTGACTTTTTTTTTCATGAATAAAACTTTTTTATACGAGTTTGGCTTACCATCCAGTTTGAGCATGATGTAACAATACATTGTAATTTGTATGCACATTGTTTCAAGCAGCTTTACATAAACATTAACCCTCAAAGCCCAAAAATGAACTGGTGACTGGCAAAGAAAAAAAGAAAAAACTCCATGGCTTCATCTAAAAGCAATTTGTCTGCATCTGCTCTCTGCTATATAGAAGGGTGAAAAGAGTGACAGAAGAAAGTATCTCTGAATTCACAGTACTCATAAAAGAGTAGGCAAAAAGTACCCGGATGACCTATGAATTCTGCAGAGACTATCAAGTGCGCATATGATGGACACTTCTATCCCATGAGTAGGGAATGTACATGTAAGATGTCCATGTTTAAAAGAAAAAAACTGCAGTTTAAGTGCTCAAAAAGCATATAAAAGACTGGCACAGTGGATAAGACACATGCCTTTGGTATGAGAGACCCGGGTTCGAATCCACTGTGAGACACCAATGTGTCCCTGATCAAGACACTTAACCCATAGTTGCTCCAAGAGGTGTGCGACCTCTGACATATATAGCAATTGTAAGCAGTGTTGTGCCAGTTCATCCTTAAAAAGAACTAGCTTGAAGTTCAGTTCACACAGATGATAATGAACTAGTTCATGTTCAGTTTTTTTTTTTTTTTAAAAGGAACTAGAGGGCCATGTGACTTAGATCTGAGTGCAAAATGGAGGCTTGTCTGAGACCTTCCGGAGCTGAGATATTGAGATATTTATAATGGCATAAATGCTACGTGGGATCTCAATATCTCAGCTCTGGAAGGGTCTAAAACCTCCATTTTTGCACTCAGGTCTAAGTCCTATGGCCCTCTATCAGAATCCAGAGTTTCAAGAAAATTGGAGAAACTTTTTTTTTTGCACAAAAAAAAAAAAAACGACAGTGGTACCCCTTATGTTTTTTTTTGTGCGAAAAAAAAGTTTCTCAAATCTTCTTGATACTCTGGATTCTGACAGAGGGCCATGTGACTTAGATCTGAGTGCAAAATGGAGGCTCAGACCCTTCCAGAGCTGAGATATTGAGATATTTGAAAATGGCATAAATGCTACGTGTGATCTCAGTATCTCAGCTCTGGAAGGGTCTAGAGCCTCCATTTTTGCACTCAGGTCTAAGTCCTATGGCCCTCTATCAGAATCCAGAGTTTCAAGAAAAGTGGAGAAACTTTTTTTTTTGCACAAAAAAAAGACAGTGTTACCCCTTTTGTTTTTTTTGCACAAAAACAGAAGCAGACTGGAGGGCTTACATTTTTTTTCCATTTTCAAGAAAAAAGAAACAAGCTTCCATGGTAAAGTGGTGTGCAGAACATGAAATCCACAGGGAGGAGTCGGATCCAGATCCCACTCCTCCCACTCCTCCACATGGGAGGAGTCGGATCCAGATCCCACTCCTCCCACTCCTCCACATGGGAGGAGCTCGGATCCAGATCCAACTCCTCCCACTCCTCCACATGGCCCCTGGGGGGACGGTAAAATCGAAAAGTAAATTGCGCATAACTCCTAGAACGTTCTGAGCTAGAATCATCATTTTCCGCATCACTGTTAGTCCTGGCTTAAGCCGAAGAAGAGGCATATTTTCTACTTCATTTCGGGGACCTCACTGGGCGCTCCTCCAGGCCACACTGAAAGGGGGACAAGGCGGGCGCCAGCTGGGCCACCTCTGCCCCGAGGGCCACACGAAAGGGGAGCAAGGGGCGGCGACCTGTCACCCGCCCCCGCCCGAGGCCACACTGAAAGGAGCAAGGGGCGGGCGTGATGGGACCATGGCGCCTTGCCTCGAGGCCACACTGTGAAAGGGACAAGGGCGGGCGCTATGGGACCATGGCGCTCGCGCCAGGCCTGCACACTGAAAGGGGAGCAAGGGCGGGCGCCATGGGGACCATGGCGCCCGCCCGAGGCCACACTGAAAGGGGAGCAAGGGCGGGCGCCATGGGGACCATGGCGCCCTGCCGAGGCCACACTGAAAGGGGAGCAAGGGCGGGCGCCATGGGGACCATGGCGCCCGCCCGAGGCCACACCTGAAAGGGGACAAGGCGGGCGCCATGGGGACCATGGCGCCCCGCCCGAGGCCACACTGAAAGGGGAGCAAGGGCGGGCGCCATGGGGACCACTGGCGCCCGCCCGAGGCCACACTGAAAGGGGAGCAAGGGGCGGGCGCCATGGGACTGGCGCCCGCCCGAGGCCACACTGAAAGGGAGCAAGGGCGGGCGCCATGGGGACCATGGCGCCCGCCGAGGCCACACTGAAAGGGAGCAAGGCGGGCGCCATGGGGACCATGGCGCCCCGCCCGAGGCCACACTGAAAGGGGAGCAAGGGCGGGCGCCATGGGGACCATGGCGCCCCGCCTCGAGGCCACACTGAAAGGGGACAAGGGCGGGCGCCACTGGGGACCATGGCGCCCGCCCGAGGCCACACTGAAAGGCGAGCAAGGGCGGGCGCCATGGGGACCATGGCGCCCGCCGCGAGGCCACACTGAAAGGGGAGCAAGGGCGGGCGCCATGGGGACCATGGCGCCCGCCCGAGGCCACACTGAAAGGGGACAAGGCGGGCGCCATGGGGACCATGGCGCCCGCCCGAGGCCACACTGAAAGGGGAGCAAGGGCGGGCGCCATGGGGACCATGGCGCCCCGCCCGAGGCCACACTGAAAGGGGAGCAAGGGCGGGCGCCATGGGGACCATGGCGCCCCGCCCCGAGGCCACACTGAAAGGGGACAAGGGCGGGCGCCACTGGGGACCATGGCGCCCGCCCGAGGCCACACTGAAAGGGGAGCAAGGGCGGGCGCCATGGGGACCATGGCGCCCCGCCGCCGAGGCCACACTGAAAGGGGAGCAAGGGGCGGGCGCCATGGGGACCATGGCGCCCCGCCGCCGAGGCCACACTGAAAGGGGAGCAAGGGGCGGGCGCCATGGGGACCATGGCGCCCCGCCGAGGCCACACTGAAAGGGGAGCAAGGGCGGGCGCCATGGGGACCATGGCGCCCGCCCGAGGCCACACTGAAAGGGGAGCAAGGGCGGGCGCCATGGGGACCACTGCGCCCGCCCGAGGCCACACTGAAAGGGGAGCAAGGGCGGGCGCCATGGGGACCATGGCGCCCGCCCCGAGGCCACACTGAAAGGGGAGCAAGGGCGGGCGCCATGGGGACCATGGCGCCGCCCGCGAGGCCACACTGAAAGGGGAGCAAGGGCGGGCGCCATGGGGACCATGGCGCCCGCCCCGAGGCCACACTGAAAGGGGGAGCAAGGGCGGGCGCCATGGGGACCATGGCGCCCGCGCCGAGGCCACACTGAAAGGGGAGCAAGGGCGGGCGCCATGGGGACCATGGCGCCCGCGCGAGGCCACACTGAAAGGGGAGCAAGGGCGGGCGCCATGGGGACCATGGCGCCGCGCCGAGGCCACACTGAAAGGGGAGCAAGGGCGGGCGCCATGGGGACCATGGCGCCCGCCCGAGGCCACACTGAAAGGGGAGCAAGGGCGGGCGCCATGGGGACCATGGCGCCCGCCCGAGGCCACACTGAAAGGGGAGCAAGGGCGAGTGGGCCATGGGTGGGACATGGCGCCTGCCCGAAGGCACTGAAAGGGGAGCGGGCGGGCGCATGCCCGCAATCCGGATGGATGGATGGATGGATGGATGGATGGATGGATGGATGGATGGATGGATGGATGGATGGATGGATGGATGGATGGATGGATGGATGGATGGATGGATGGATGGATGGATGGATGGATGGATGGATGGATGGATGGATGGATGGATGGATGGATGGATGGATGGATGGATGGATGGATGGATGGATGGATGGATGGATGGATGGATGGATGGATGGATGGATGGATGGATGGATGGATGGATGGATGGATGGATGGATGGATGGATGGATGGATGGATGGATGGATGGATGGATGGATGGATGGATGGATGGATGGATGGATGGATGGATGGATGGATGGATGGATGGATGGATGGATGGATGGATGGATGGATGGATGGATGGATGGATGGATGGATGGATGGATGGATGGATGGATGGATGGATGGATGGATGGATGGATGGATGGATGGATGGATGGATGGATGGATGGATGGATGGATGGATGGATGGATGGATGGATGGATGGATGGATGGATGGATGGATGGATGGATGGATGGATGGATGGATGGATGGATGGATGGATGGATGGATGGATGGATGGATGGATGGATGGATGGATGTTTTTATTTTAATTTAAAAAAAAAAAAAAATTTCTTTACCTCCAGGCCTCCAGTCCTCCGGCCTCCAGTCCTCCGGCCTCCAGTCCTCCGGCCTCCAGTCCTCCGAAACAAAATATCTTATTTCCGTCCGTCACATTAAAAGAAGACCTAAAAAGAAGACCTAAAAAGAAGACTAAAGTCATAATGTGTTGGTTTTTAAAGAATGAATCTAAAGCACTGAGGCTACACAGAGATCCTGCTTGAGCAGGAACCATCAGAACATTTCCCTCCGCAGGAACAGCTGGAGAAAACTGCAGAGATGCCTGGAACAAGGACCAACACGCTGTAGGACACACACACACACACACACCAGCATTCCCAAATTGAAAAATAGCCACATCATACAGTACATGGTTCTGGAAACACATATCAGTGTCAAACGGCACATTAGCAGCAACTAAATTCTTACCGGGAAGAACGCTGTAGACCAGAATCTGCACTGCTGGAGCCATATTGACGCTGACAGACAACTGGAACGGACAAACTGGTAAACATCAGAACAAAATAAAGTACTGAACAACCACAAGACAAGAAAATAAAGCATCATTCACTTGCCACAGGACTCAAATTTGGGATCCATGGAGACAACTCTGAAATTAACTGCAAAGACACCAACAAACTCACATATATTGCATAATGCATTTGAAGATGATAGCTTCAACCAAGGGTCATTCACAGCTCACCTGTTTGTCCTGGATTGTAAATAAGTTTGTCTGTTTGGATGAAGGTCAAAGGTAACGGCTGAACATGATTTTGCTCTCTTCAGTCGCTCTGAAGACCTTCCCCTTGAACAAAGAGGAAGATTTATAAATTAGAACCACAGCAGGTTATAAATGAGTTTTCTATGTCATATATCAAAACGTGAAAATATTTAGAGGCTCTGTTCACCACAGACCTTATTTCAGGCGATTTAGCAAAAACCCATTCAAAAACCCCATAGGCTTTATAGAGCGAGGGAACCGTAATGCTAAAATGCTAGCTCACTTCCGCGTTTTGGCCTACAGAGTGACGTCGGTAACTTCGGCACTCTATAGGGCTTTAGAATTAGAAAACAAACTAAATTAACTTAAAATCATACATACCCCAGGAGATTTGCAGCACTTAACTACACATCTTCTTCACTCACCTCATGAGAATATGCAGCCCCTTAGGAAACAAACTGAAAACATACAATTTCAGCAACAAGCAATTCAGTCTCCCGTTAACCAAGAAAACTCTTTAAAATATGGAAACTTACCTGGCAGCTATCGCAAGGGCCAGTGCACACCAGAGAGAAAACCAGAGAATGTATTCAACTCTCCTGCCACCCACAAACATGCCAATGTACACATCTCAATCAAACCCAACACTATTACCATTACTCACCACCTTGAGTTTACAATGAGCAGGACCCACTGTGACGCATACCTGGCAAAACAAACCACTCACATTTTTATACTCAGTGACACCAGCCCCCAAAAGTGATTAACCTGTCCTGAGGTTTTTTTTTACATCTCACACAACAATATAACGATGTCTTTATAGGCTACATTAGAATAATAATGTTTCATAAATCTAGATATAGAATAAAGAGGGTTATCTAACGTTAGCCTATCCTGCTATACATAGTTCCCTCAGGCGAATTAATGTCACGTGACCTCCCCGGAGACGCCATATTATTTTGAGGGCAAAACCGCTGTGTTTACCATAGGTTTTTACAAAGTTTTATCAGAGAGAATGTTGTTTTACAAACAAATATTTATTTTTGTTTATATTATTATGCAAATCATGAAAAGACAAAGTGAATATATATTATAAAGAGACTATTAAAAAAAGACAGAGAGAAAATTTCATTCATAAATGGTGTGGATCCGTATGCAGTAACGAAGGAAGCACTGAGCAATGATTATGCAGCTTTGCTTCAGATACAGTATTTTCATGTGTAGCATTATCTGGTATTGGTGAGGAGTTTTTACACATTGTGAGGATCACTGGAGGCGTACGATCAGATTGACGTGGGGTTGGTTCGGTGACGTTTGCTCAAGTGCAATCAATGGAAAAGTAACTTATAATAGCGAAGAGGCATGATGCTAATCAAAAGCCATAGTCTGCACAACTTAATTCATGTTCCCCTTAAAACAGTCACCGGTGCTTTCTGTGATATGCATGTACTTGCGGGCGTCATGGTTTGGTGCATGAATATAAAAATAAATAACTCGCGTGCAATTTAATTAATGTAATGCGGAACTACATTATACGCGGGTATAGGGACATAATCTGAGATCGCAATGCTAGAATGTGAGATCAAACAGTGGAAACAAGGTTGTTTTGTGTTTTTAATACCTCGTCATTTTGTTCATACAGGACATTTTTCAAACTGCAATGTGTTAACTTGTACATGTTTACACTCGCATTAAAACACAACATTGTGCTTTTGTCAAACAAATTCTTGCGTGTTTTGAGTGAGTTTCTTTCCTTTATCCTCGCCAGCCATAATCTCCGTCGTTGTTCGGACAAAAGCTTAGTCTTCTCACATCCATGGAGTCTATAATGACGGGTGTAGTGTAAAATCCCGGTTTATCTGAACCTCCGGCACGATTTTATCATCCATTGACCCAGCAGGGGATGAACATTTTCACTATATAGCACGAAACTCATTTCACTTCATTCAACTCGTATTGTTTCTTCTAATGTTTTCCCCGCAGCAATGGCGCCGGCTCGGCAAATGCCCGTATGTCGTGACGTCATGTGGGAACTATGTATAGCCTACATGTGATCATCACAAAGCTGCTAAATGTGTATCTATATGAAAACATTTTCACATTTTTGTTTAACTCTAGTTTGTCACTGCTTTGTTTGTCTTTTCATGTTTTTTTTTTTTTAATTTTTGTATTTAGTTTATTCAATGTAGGAAATAGTATTTCACATGACTTTGATTTTACTTTATTGACACTGTCATTTCCGGATGGTATTCATCATTAAAAATAAACAAGTTCCACCTTTTAAACTTCTCCTCAACGTGCATGCAGTGTAAATAAAGCAGTTGCATCAATGAAGACTTCATTGATGCAACTGCTCACGGCGCAA
>JAQIUQ010007053.1:0-32324 GCA_030378365.1 Hybognathus amarus | reverse complement strand
GAGGCCAAGCTCAAACTTTAAGCCCCTGAGATGTTTTCCTGGAATTTAGTAGTTGACGCACTTTTACCTTTAAAGTTGAAACTGAAAGTCCAAGTCATCTTTGCAGTTAAAACCATGAATTTCGGTTTATTTCCATCATAGCCATATCCAGACAAACTTCATTGCTGCACATTTGACTTTGTACTGGCATCGGCGTGTGCCAGTGTCTGTGTGTGTTGTGTGGTCAAAAACTGTCTGTGCTTCCGGGTCACATCTTAGGAACCAACGACTGATTCTTATTTACTGGTAAGGGCGCTAATTGGCTCTTACACACCAGCCCTGAATTGTAAATGACAGAGACATTACAATTCAAACAAATAAGCAACAATAGAAAAGTCATGTACACAAAACATCAATATCCATGCATAAATGTACAACACCATAAATCAGACTACCCTCTCTTATTAAGCACAGTTTAGTTATAGGTCTCTCTATAATGTTGGTTTTGGTTTTTAGCTTGACAGAACGTACAAGGCCCCTTTTATCAGGATACACTTCCAGCACTTTGCCAAGCGGCCAAGATCCACGTGAAGCTGTTGAATCCATGATGACTACCACATCTCCAGCAACTAAACTCCTCTTCCTTTGGCTCCACTTCTGTCTTTCTTGCAACAATGGCAGATACTCTCGGATCCATCTTCTCCAGAACAAATCTGCAAGATATTGAACCTGTTTCCATCGCCGTTTTGAATACATGTCTGAGGGTTCAAAAAGTCCAGGCGGCAAAGCAGGTTTTCCCTTTAGTAGCAGGAGATGATTTGGTGTGAGAGGTTCCAGATCATTTGGATTGTCAGATAGCTGCGTAATAGGACGATCATTGAGAATAGCTTCCACTTCACACATAATAGTGTGGAGTCCATCATCATCTAAGGTCTGCTGTTGCAAAACTGATCGGAGAATGCGGCGTACCATTCGTATCATGCGCTCCCAAACTCCACCATGATGAGATCCAGTCGGTGGATTGAAACTCCATTCAACCCCAGCTGGAATGAGAGCTCCTTGAATCTGCTCATGATTTAATGCAGCCACAGCCTCTCTCAACTCTCTCTCTGCCCCCACAAAGTTGGTCCCATTGTCTGATGTAATATGGGCGACTTGACCCCTTCTGCTGATAAACCGTCATAATGCATTTATGCAGGCATCTGTCTCAAGTGAATTGGCCACCTCCAAATGAACTGCTCTACAAGCCATGCAGGTAAATATTACTCCATATCGTTTGCAAATCGTTCTTCCTTTCTTTATTTCCACAGGTCCAAAGTAGTCTACTCCAACGTTGGTAAATGGAGGTAAATCTGGGACTATTCTCTGTTTTGGAAGATCTGCCATCTTTTGTTCCATAAGTCTCCCATTATGACGTCTGCAAAAACTACACTTCAGCAATAACCTTCCTCACAGCCGAGTTGGCTTTGGTTATCCAGTACTTCCTTCTTAGTGTAGATAATGAATGATTTCGACCACTATGACCCAATAGTTGGTGAATATCCTTGATAATCAGCTTGGAAATATGTTGCTCCTTCGCAAGAATGAGTGGATGTTTTATTTCCAATGGCATTGCTCCTTTGCTCAATCTCCCTCCCACTCTAAGAAGTCCATCTTCCAAGATTCGGATCCAGCTTATAGATGGTACTTTGTCTGCTTACTGTTCCTTTCTCAGATAACAGGGAAGTGATTTCATCCTGAAACCTTTGCTGTTGACAATAGCGAACAATAGCCAACTCCGCCTTCTCAAGATCCTTTGGTGTCAAAGATATCCTGCTTGGACGTAATTGATGTAATCATTTACTCTTTCCCTTTGATCAGCCTGTGCATTTCCAGTGGCCTCCAAAGCCTTTCTCCCACGGCTGAGCTCAAGCAACATTGTCTTCAGCCTGAGAAACCAAGCCACTGCAACTTTAAGCCTCTTCCAGTCTGAAAGTAACTCAAAAGACGATCTGTAGCCTTTAAGTGAATCGTCAACCACAATGTACACAAAGGTTTCCCTTTTGACCTCTGGGTCATCAGTGTCCACTCTGATGTCACCATTATACTGTCCTGGCCAATCTTTCTCCGGCTTCCAAAGAAACATTGGACCCTCCAGCCAAACTCTATTCTTTAGGAAGTCCGGAACCTTCATTCCTCTAGATGCAATATCAGCAGGGTTTTCTTTGGAACTGACGTGCCTCCATTGGATAGGTGTTAGAAACCTCTCTTATGGCAGTAATTCTGTTTGCCACAAAGGTTTTGAAATCGCTTTGTCTTCGTTGTTATATACTTAAGTACTGAAGTACTATCCGTCCAAAACAAAGATTCATCCAACTCAAGTCTGAAGCTCTGACTTCAGCATTACGTCCACTCTGGCAGCTACCACTGCAGCTGTTAATTCCAATCGTGGAAGAGTTATGGATTTCAGTGGTACGAACTCTGGCCTTACCCAACAGGAAGCAACGTGAACTTCGCTTCTGCAATTCTCCAGCCTGATGTAGGACACAGTTCCGTAGCCATCCTTACTGGCATCAGCAAAATGATGTAACTGCCTGTGTATGGGTGCTCCAAAGTCCTTTGGCTTTACACACCTGTCCAGTCTGAATGAAATCAGCAACTTGATATCTTCCAACCACCGCTTCCATTGAGTCAAGATATCTGATGGTATGACGTCGTCCCATCCACACTTTCTCCTGCAGAGCTCCTGTTGCATCATCTTTGCAGACAAAGTGACTGGTGCCAAAATACCCAAAGGATCATACACGGAGCTTGTGATGGATAACATGCCACGTCTGGTTAGCGGTTGCTCTTTCACATTCGATTTTGATCTTAAAGGAGTCTGACTCAACACACCAAAGTAGACCTAAAGCTCTTTCCATTGGCAGATTATCTCTATCAAGGTTCAACTCCTTTAGCCCCTCAGCCCGCTGTTCTTCTGCAATTGTGTGCAAAACTGCCCGACTATTGCTGATCCATTTCTCCAGTATGAATCCACCTCTTTTACAAAGATCATTGAGCTCTTTAACCATCTGGATTCGCCTCCGTTTCCGAGCCTAGGCTCATCAAACAGTCATCTACATAGAAGTTATAGTGAACAGCTTGAATACATTTAGCAGAAAAATCAGATTGATTGTCAGTAGCAGTTCTCCTTAGGGCATAACTAGCACAACTAGGTGATGAAACTGCTCCAAACAAATGTACAGTCATCCAATAGTTCTGAAGCTCCTTGCTCAAGTCCCCTTCAGGCCACCAGAGGAAACGAAGAAGATTTCTGTCCTGTTCTACCACCTTCACTCTGATGAAACATGGCCTGTATATCCCCCATTACTGCTACAGGTTCTTGCCTAAATCGAGTGAGAACTCCTATGAGTGAGCTGGTAAGGTTTGGTCCTTGCAATAAATGGCTGTTTAATGAAGTTCCCTTATAGGTAGCTCCACAATCAAACACCACTCTTAGAGAACCTTTTCTGGGATGGTAAACGCTGTGATGTGGGATGTACCACACCTTCCCGCCTCCACACTGCAACTGCTCTGGCGGTACTTGCTCAGCATAACCTTTGACAATAACCTTGTTAAGATAACTGGAATATTCCTTGTGCAAAGTTGGATCATTCACAAACTTCCTTCTTAAACCCAGCATTCTTTGTTTAGCCACTGCAAAGTTATTTGGTAAAAAGACCTCTGGGTTCTTAAGAGGCAACTTTAAGCCAGTACCTTTCATCCTGTAATGTTGCAGAAGATTCCATTATTCCCATAAATCTGCAGTCTTCTCTAGACATTTCCTTGTCCTCTGTGTTCTTCTCATTGAAGTCATGTTTATACTGATTATTCAGCATAAGCTCCAAGCTTGTTACAGAAATCCTATTTACCAGAACAGAAGGACGTGCCACTTCAACAGCATTGCAATTTCCATTTAAAGGACCATTGATGACCCACCCCAACACTGTTCTTATAGCATATGGGCCACCTCCACAGCTGTTGACAATTTCCCATGGTTCCAATAACTTGGGAGCGTTGGTTCCTATCAACATGTCAACATTGGCCCTTAGGTTGGGAATGTGAATTTTTGACAAATGTGGCCACCTTTTAACATCTCTAGCAGTAGCAATGTTGTCTGTAGTGACTGGCATCTTCTTCTGTGTGAGGACTTCAGGGAGAAGATAAAAGTTGTTTTCCTCCAAACCAGACACCTCCAATCCACGTAAGGAGTATGCTGGCACAACTTCTTCACATCCCATCGTTTTCAAGAGAAAATGAGTCCTCTTTCCTGTAACACTTAACCTTTCCATAAGCTCCTCTGAACAGAATGTAGCTGTACTACCGGGATCCAAAAATGCATACGTCTGTATGATGCTGCTTCCTTTCGTGGACTTGACCTGTACCGGAACAATAGAAAGAACACAGCTATCCTTTCCAGCCCCTGTATGTCCACATGTCTGTGATACTGTTGAAAGTTTAACTCCAGATGACTTCAGACGTTTGTTCTGACTCCACATTAGTTTTCCTGATATGGAGCACAGTGGGATGCTGTTTATCACAAACTTCACAAGTCATGCGGCTATCACACTCCCGACTTATGTGTCCCATACCCAAGCATCCAAAACAAATGCCTTTCTCCTTTAGGAAAATGATCTTGTCTCTGTGCTTCTTACCTTTAAATTGTTGACACTTCTCCAAAGGATGAGCACGTGTACAGCAATGACAAGACACGCTCTTTCTCTTGGGACAATTGGCTGTGGGTTTGTTTTCATCAGGATCCACTTCAGTCACTGTAGTAGCAAAACTGCTACCTTTAATTCTGCTCTTTGACTGTAGCTTAAACCTGTTTGAAGTGTTTAGGCCAACAGCCCTTTGTGGCTGGCTTGCACCTTCAATGTCTCCAAAAATTGGGTCTGATAGAATTCTTACATGTCTCTCAAGAAACGAAACCATATCTGAGAAGTGAGCTCTGTCATTAGAGGCTTCCCAAATGTCGTGAGCTTTGGCTCTCCACCGTTCTCTTAGCTTAAATGGCAACCTGGAAATAACAATTTTCATATTAGCTGGTATATCTAACTCTTGCATGAAGTGAAGTTCTTCCATCACATTACAACATCCACGCAGGTATAATGCATAAGCTTGGAGGGCTTTTACATCCTCAGACTTAATGATTGACCAAGATAAAGCCTTTTCTATATATGCAGTAGCAATCTTGTACTCGTTCCCAAAATGCTCCTTCAGAAGACCCTTAGCCACAATATAACCACGTTCAGGAGACATGTGTTGGCAGCTACGAACCAGTTCCTTTGGCTGCCCTCTAGTGAACTGTTCCAAATAGTATAAACAGTCAGCTCCACTGAGCTTTATCCTCCACTCCTTGCTCAAATGCCTTAATAAAGGCCCTATATTGAAGTGGATCTCCTTCGAATATGGGAATTTCTCTTGTTGGTAAAGACAGCAAACACTGCTGGTGAGTAAGTGCTGCTGTAATTTCATTCTGCTTCTGCGTAATAGAAAGAACATCTCCTGATGATGTGTGTCCATGCATGTTGGCTTGATTTTGCAAAGTAATGGTTGAGCCAGGTTGCAAAACTTGTGTTGATGAAATATGCATTGCCTTTTGCTTACCATCCTGTGCAGGCAGTTTGCTTTGTGGGAATGATGACCTTGTTTGCAGAGTTTTCCCTGTTTCAGGTTCATACTCCTTTGCCATGGGGTTCAGAGTGTTGAACTGCTCCAGTTTCTTTTTTCCTTTGTTCCCTTTCAAAATAAGAGTTCATTCCATTTGACAGTACATTAGAGGAAGCTTGTCCATCAGTTGCTTGAAAAACTGCCAACTTAGCAGTAGATGCTGCTAACTCTATTTCCAGCTTCATCTTCTCCCTTTTCCTCTTTATTTGAAGCTCCTCTTCCTCCAATGCGTGTAGCTCTTTCAAAGCTGCCATGCATGCAATTACTGCAGCCCTTTCAGCTGCTGCTTTAATTTGCGCAGAGGAAGTGGTACTTGATTTATTACTGATGTTGCTTTTGCTTTTACCCACATTGGAAACACTATCATCTGGATTTATACCATCATGATCACCCTCATCAGGATTACCCTTTCATTACCATCATTTTCATTACCATCATTTTCAGAAAAATGTTTTCCAACCCACATACGCACATTGACAATAAAATCATCATTAAACATCATTTTTGCCTTAAACCATGTTTCGTGTTTTTCTTTTTCCTCCTGTGGTAACAAACGCAGATAATAGACTCATGCATGCATCTTATTTCATCACACAATGCAATGTAACCTTCAAAAGCATTTTGCACATCTGAATGTTTACCAGTTTCCATTAAACCTTGCAACATTTTTCTTAAATCACAAGCCTTATTTAGCTTTGATTTTCTACCAGCTTGTAATTTTTCCAATTTATCAGCAAGTGCTTTAACAGAAAGTTTGACAACACGCTTGCTGCCTAGTGTTTCACTACTGGCCATACTGTCCGCTTTGCCAGCAGATAACGCACGCTCAGCTGGCGCTTTGTCCGTGTTCCACAACCGACATATTTAATAGTGCTGACAGTTCGTAGATTACAATAAACTGACCGACGCAAAGTTTATTGTTTGTCCATTTCAGCGACCAATGCATTGGGTTTTACGCATGTGTGCACACAACTAATAGTCTATTAGATGGCCATTTAAACACGTTGGTAGCGCTACCTTACCTCGTCAGATGAACAGTTGATATAGGCCTATTTCAGTCGAATATAGCTCCACAACTTCCCTGGAAGTATCGATCCTCTCTGGCGCCCTATGCAGCCGATGAGCGGTGACTGCAGCAAAGCGGTCCCCTCTCTGCCGTCCTGATCAGCTGATTACCAGACGAGCCGCAGCCGGTAAGCATTCCTCGCATTCTCCGTCTCCGTCCTCGTCGCCACCACCACCAACGATATGGAAAAGCGCTTCCTCCAATTCTCCAAACGCGTCCTTTAAAACTCCATCAAGCAAAAGTTTTTGACTTTAGATGTAGAGGCCAAGCTCAAACTTTAAGCCCCTGAGATGGTTTCCCTGGAATTTAGTAATTGACGCACTTTTACCTTTAAAGTTGAATGAAAGTCCAAGTCATCTTTGCAGTTAAAACCATGAATTCGGTTTATTTCCATCATAGCCATATCCAGACAAACTTCATTGCGCACATTTGACTTTGTACTGGCATCGGAGTGTGCGTGTCTGTGTGTTTTGTGGTCAAAAACTGTCTGTGCTTCCGGGTCACATCTTAGGAACCAAAAACTGATTCCTATTTATGGTAAGAGCGCTAATTGGCTCTTACACGGCCATTACTTTTCTGCCAACCAGAGCACATGCAACCGCGTCGTGACGTCACGGGCGAAGATCCCTATTCAGTCAACTCAATTCATTAATATGTGTGAGGAAGGGAGAGAGTGCAAGACAGTTTGAAGCAAAGACTGACTGTAAAGGTTTGAAGACGGTGAGAGTGCGCATGCGCACTTCACTCTCTCTGCTCGTTTTCTCATATGACTGATGATATAGTGCTGTTGAAATAAACATATTTGACAATGTAAATTTCAAAAATTACATTTGGAAAGATGAACTGGAATCCATATTGAAGTGTGAATGTGTCTAGAAGAGGATAAAAAAGAATTAGACCCCCTTGGCTTCAAAGAAAATGCCACTCTAGTGAACATTATAGACCAGCTAATAAGGACCCCTTCAAAAGGATGCCCTTGGTTGATGTCCATCTGATAAGATTGTCATTTCAATCTTATAGGTAAATTGTAAGGACAATAATATCTGACATTTCTCTCTGCGTCTTTTTTTTTCATAGTGCAGGGTGGAAGAGTCTTTATTCGGAACTGGAGGACGCATACATCAGCTCAAAACCCTAGAGTAACCTCCAAGCACAAACCCCTTCCCTCAGGTGCCTTGAAGACCCGACTCTGTTGGTTCCACACCCACCATCCCCACGGATGCCCTCTGCCCAGTGAGGACTGTGCTTTGCTTCATGGGCCAACTGAATTGAGACCCTCTACAAAACCTACAAAGATAATTTGAACCTGAATATGGACCTTGTTTCGGCTTTATTAATTGCATTTGACCTGACATTTGGAAAAAGAAAACATTCAACGATATTTGTTTTTTACCTATCCTAGTTGCACCCTTTTTCTTTGACTTTAAGTAACAATTTTATTTCTGTTATATAAAAACATGTCAATTGAACATTGCCAATACTGCCCAGACTTTATCCTAATAAATCCAAACCTGTGTAATGAGATCCATCTTCTTTTATTCCATGAAATCCCCCCACTGGAGCATAAAAAGGCTTTTGTTGAGAGAGGCAATGTGCTGTGTAAATGTTAGAAGCATAAATAATTTGGAGGGCCATGTGGGGGGTTGGATCCTCTGTGGGTCACTGCCCCTCTGCTCAAATGTCAGTGGACAGGATGTTCCTCTCAGACCTGTGGGGGTAAATCGAGGTCAGGGTCTCTAGTGGTACATCATAGATGCAAATTAATATGTTTGATTCAAACAGAACCAACATCAGATTAATCACACATCTATTTTCTGAACTAAAAGGCTTTAAACTGAACTTTACAGTTACAAACAGGAAAATTGTCATCATCTATCCACTTGTCTGAGTAAGTGCAGTACAAACTGCCAGTATCTATATTTATGGACCTTTAAAGGGTTAGTTCAGTCAAAAATTTAAATTTTGGTCATTAGCTACTCACCCTCATATCATTTGAAATCTGCCAGACATGTGTCTTCTTAGGAACACAAATGAAGATCTATTTATTGAAATCTCAAAGCTTTTCTCTTCCTCCATTGACATCCCTATGCAACTACATCATAAAAGCATAATCCATGTGACTCCAGTGGTTTAACCTCAATTATATAAAGCGACGCAAGTGCTTTGAGCAAAAGAACACAATTTATCACTTTATTTACAAAATATTAATCACCAACCCACATTCACAAGAGCACTACGGCACGTTGAAATGCTGCATAAAAAATTTATATTTTGTATGACGGAATTATTTTAATTTTGGGTAATCGGCTGAATTTTTTTTTTATTTGATGCCATTTTATTCAAATTATATGTGAAGAAGAAGAAAGATAAAACAAATTTGATATCCAATCTACATAATTCTTCTCTCTTAAAAATGTATTAAATAGTTGCTAGATAGTAGGTTGGGAGTATCTCAGAATTTTGAGTCTATAAAAAGCAACAAAGTAGTAATTTAGAAAATCATTTATAAAAATCAGATGGGAAATCGTCAGGACCCATAGTTGGGTCATCTATAGCCGTTTCGTGACCGCGGAGAGCGAAGGTTCGTTTCTCACTTGATTTGTCATCTATAAAGGTTAAAGAAAAAAATGAGCCGGGGTGCCCCTCACAAAAATGTGGGGAAATTTTGTGAGAGCCCGTTATCCAAAATGGCTGCCGTCGGCCAAGCTGTGAAATGAACTTTTTAATGGTTTTGCCCATAGTGCTGCATAATACATGGTTTCTGAGACTATTTAGGTCAAGAAATTCATAAATAATGTAGATTTATTGATTTGACCTATTTTAGACCTTCAAATTCAAGATGGCCGCCAATTGGCTCTTTAAGGTGAGACACCACTACAGGTGAATAGGGTAAAAATTTTAACTTGCAGATATCACCATGAAACTTTACCAGTTGATTACTTGCATGAATAGGAGAAAAAAATGTATTGCGGGTTTTCTGTAATTTTATGTTTAAATATGCTAATCAGGCTATATCTAATTAAATATGCACTAATTTGCATATATTTTGAAGTGAAGAATCTCACAATTGAAAAAAATAAGGTTCAAAATTATTTTAGCATTTTCTTGATATATTCAATGAAAAGACATCACCTGAGGGGATTATAAATATCTCTTTTTGTTACCCTTGAAATCAGAAAATACTGCCAATAGCATTAAATAGATTTCCACCTTCTTTTTAGGCATAAAATGTCATATAAATCAGGCCAAGAATGATATATCAACAAATCCCTCTGTAAAAACCTTCACAATATAGTTGGGAATAAGACTGTACAGTTTGTTGTATGTAGGTGCTACAGAAGTATAAAATCGTCACTAGGAGTGTGAGAAAAAATGTCTCAGTTACGTATGTAACCCTCGTTCCCTGAGTAGGGAACGGAGATGTTACGCTGAGTGAGGACGAATAGGGTTTCGCTTTAGAAAGCCTATTCAACTTCGAGTATTAAAAAATGAGCTGAGACGTTCCCTTTTGTTGTCACTTCGAGGCACTTTGCCTAGTAGTGCTGGAGGAACTCAGGGCTTAACGTCTGACGGGAGAAGCTCACCTGAGGAAAAAAATTGCATGTGGCCAGTCTGTGGAGTGGAGTGGAGTGGCGAGCAAGCAAAGACACATGAGCGGGTGGTTGAAGCGAGTACATGAGAGGACATTGGCTCCACTCGGAGACTGTAGAATCTGGCGAATGACCTGCAGCTTTGCAGATGTCTGTTAGCGAGGTGCCATGCGTTAGAGCCCAAGAGGAAGCCACACTCCGGGTGGAGTGGGCAGTCACACCAAGGGGGCATGGTCGACCTTGCTGCTGGTATGCCAAAGCAATGGCATCCACTATCCAGTGAGACAGCCTCTGCTTGGAGAGAGCCTTTCCCTTCAGCTTTCCACCATAACAGACAGAGCTGGTCCGAGGTCCTGAAACACTGCGTTCTGTCAACATAGGCACGGAGAGCGCGTACTGGACAGAGCAGTGCCAAGGCTGGGTCTGCCTCCTCCAGGGGCAGCGCTTGCAGGTTCACCACCTGGTCCCAAAGGGAGTGGTGGGAACCTTGGGCACATATCCAGGCCGGGGTCTCAGGATCACGTCAATGGCTTTGTCAATGGAGAATGCGTGTAGGTCCCCTACCCTCTTGATGGAGGCCAGTGCAACCAGTAGAGCTGTCTTCATTGACAGGAAGTTAAGCTCCACTGATTGCAGTGGCTCAAAGGGAGCACTCTGCCGGGGAGATAGAACCATTGAGAGGTCCCAAGAGGGAACGAGGAGGGTTTAGTCTCCTCACTCCTGTCAGGAACCTGACGATCATGTTCGTGCTTTCCCAAGGACTTACTTCCAACTGCGTCATGATATGCAGTGATAGCGGCAACATACACTTCCTTCGCTCCATCCCATCTTGCAGGAAGGAAAGCATGACACTAATCGAGCATCTACGGGGTCTTCTCTGCAAATAGAGCATAAAGAGGTTCCACTTCAAAGCGTAGAAATGTCTCTGGATGATGCTCTAGCGCAGGGGTTCAAATGAGCCTGAAGGACTTGGTTAGCTGATCAGGTGTGCCTAATTAGGGTTGAAGCTAAACTCTGTAGGGTTGTGGCCCTCCAGGAACTGAGTTTGACACCCCTGCTCTAGCAGAAGTGATAACAAAGTCCTTTTAGGCAAGTCCTGCCACTCGGCCGCCATCTTGGCAATGCCTCCGGGCAGCTATTTCGGACTAACAAGACCAGGTTCCTATCTAAATGTATGGGCAGAGAGTCAGAACTGCATTTCACTGGTCACCGGGATATAAAAACTGCATGTATAGAAACAGCAGTACATTATGACAAAAATCGCTGAAAAAGTTTGATGACTTTGCCCCAAAATAAGGTTTGAAATGCCCTTTTCCCCACAGGCTATACTTTTACTACGCATGCGCAAGGGTTCTCGTGTCCACTGTCGCAAACATCAAATGTGCGTGTGCATCAGTGGAACCAGACGATCAGAGCTTAAATGTCTCCCGGCTTGACCGTTAAAAGCAGATGATTGGCTTTCCAGTCAGAGGGTTGGGACATGTGCATACAACCGCCATCTTGTGCGTTATGGGTTTTCCCTATATAGTTGTATTGAGGATTTAGGAGGTGGCATGTCTCTATTTAAATTGTCACTGGTGATAGTAGACACTAGCACTCGTGGTAGGGTACCCAAACCTGCCTTGTCCCATCCAGGGGCACAACTAGCCAGTGTCAAAGGGGTATGTAATAAAAAATTGCACCAAGTGTAAACGCAGCCTCTGATGGCAGGTCAGAGTACTTGGAGCGTCAATTTAAGGCTATTGGCAGTATTTTCAGATTTACAGCTTAATAAAAATAAATATTCATAATCCCCTCTGGTAATGTCTTTTCATTGAATATATCAACAAAATGCTAAAATAATTATGAACCTTGTTTTTTTCAATGGTGAGATTCGTCACTTCAAACTATATGCAAATTAGTGCATATTTAATTGGATATAGCCTGATTAGCATATTTAAACATAAAATTACAAAAAACTCGCAATACATTTTTTCTCCTATTCATGCGAGTAATCAACTGGTAAAGTTTCATGGTGATATCTGCAAGTTAGATTTTTTACCCTATTCACCTGTAGTGGTGTCTCACCTTAAAGAGCCAATTGGCAGCCATCTTGAATTTGAAGGTCAAAAATAGGTCAAATCAATAAATCTACATCATTTATGAATTTCTTGACGCAAATAGTCTCAGAAACCATGTATTATGCAGCACTATGGGCAAAACCATTAAAAAGTTAATTTCACAGCTTGGCCGATGGCAGCCATTTTGGATATCGGGCTCTCACAAAATTTCCCCACATTTTTGTGAGGGGCACCCGGCTCATTTTTTTCTTTAACCTTTATAGATGACAAATTAAGTGAGAAACGAACCTTCGCTCTCCGCGGTCACGGAAACGGCTATAGATGACCCAACTACCAGGGCCTCAAAAAAACCCCTCATAGATCCTATGTTGAGCTTGTAAAAACAAATTCTCAGCCTCTTCAGTCGACATAATCATAATCATCATCATAATCGGGGCATAGACATTAGCAAGAATTAGGGGATTAAAAACAAAGTTCCTGTTGTAATGACATATCTGCCCTAATGATCTGCAATTACTAGTGATACAGCAAACGGAGTGTATTTATGTACCAGAAAGCCACAGCCCCTGGACTTGTGAATGATAGACTAGATAAACCTACCCAAATTTTTTTTATAATCTAAAACGGTCTGAAGAACAGAGGTGATTTTCTTAAAGAAACATAAAACTGGCTTTCAGTTTCCTAAGATGATTCAGAAACTTATTGCGTTTGACTGGATTTTTCAAACCTTTACAGATAACCCATCTCACCAAACCATCTTCATTAGCCCTGACCACCCATCATTTGAAGAAAAAAAAGAAACCAAAAATATTATTGTAAAATCCAAATAGTTATGCAAGGAACTGTTAGTACAGAAAATAATACAAACAAAAACCCTACCGCAAAACCTGGCCTAAGCTGCCCACCCCGGCTTGCTTTCCACCAAATATCCTCCTTGATGTTGTAGCGATGGAAGCAAATTCCAGAGGCTTGTGGACGGCTTTCCTCCGCAGGTTTCAGTGCAAGTGTACAATGTGTGCGAGCAAGGAGTGGAGGTTCAGGCAGATCAAATATCTCCACCAAAGCATCTGCCACGAAATTCAAAGGTTGTGGGCCTTCCAAACCTTCCGGAATTGCAGTGAGGCTATCTCTTTCTGTAGAGAATGACCATAGGTGCCCAGGGAATTTTTGCCTCAAACTTTTCTGACTGAGTTCCAGATGGAATCTTTCTGTACAACTAACAAAGACTGAAGACCAGTACAAACTTGTCATTCCTCCGTGCCGCCAGAAAAATTTAACAGACAGCTGTAGAGTTTGGTTAACTGGTGTTATCCTCTAAAATTTTATTTTAGAAATGAAAGTTGATCCTCTGTTGTCAGGCAGGGAAGATGCTATTTTTTTGTTTTATCCTCCGTTTCAGGTAGGGAAGATTAGCGTAAAGTGCTTGTAATATTGTGTTATCCTTTGCTCTGCCAAAGAAGGTTAACAATAGTTGAACTGTGTTAACAAGTGTACCCTCTGTTGATCAGAGAAGTTTTAGTGTTTTTGTGATTGTGTGAAAACAAAGAAACATTACAAAATGGTTAGAAGCAATGCTAGGCTGGTTCCATCACTTGTGAAGTCTGGACTGAGCTAGCCCTGTACGGGCAGACAGTGAGTTCAAGGCATTTTCAGAGAGCACATGGACTCCACAGCAACTGAGTCAGTCAGATTGAAATTGACAAGGAAATTTGGTATTCACCCAGAAAAAGTTTGATCTATTGAAGAATGCAAAAAGGATTTATGTGCATGTATCAGAAAGGGAAAAGGCATTATTTTCTATTGCATGGAATTTAACTCGGTGTATATCTAAATTAAAAGAACAGAACAAACAATTGCACACTAAGGTGGACCATAACAAGGCCTCAACCAAATGTGACTCAGAAGACCAACAGTCAGATGAAACTTATCCTGATTTAAAAGTCAAGGTAAGTCAAGTCAAATTTATTTATATAGCGCTTTTCACAATACAGACAGATCACAACACACAACACACGTACAACACAGATCAATAATATTATTAAATGTTAAATAAACCCAACTAAGCAAGCCAAAAGCAGGCAAAGCAAGGCGACAGTGGCAAACTCCATCAGATTGGATGGAGAAAAAACCTTGGGAGAACCCAGGCTCAGTCGGGGCCAGTTCTCCTCTGGCTTACATTCATATTGTTTATATCTAAATATTAAATATAAGTATTGTTTATATGTAACACGGCGCCATAACATATCGCCAGTGTTGAGTCGTCTCTTCACAGGTGTTGGGGCATCTGAAATCCCCGTGAGAGGCTGGATACAAACTGGACCTGACGGACGCCATTCTCCTGGGACAAACGTCCCGAGATAACAGCCAGGGCCGTAGCTAGGGATTCGGGGCCCTTGAAAAAATATTGATGTGGGCCCCCTCCACCATATATATAAGATGGTGATGTTGTTGTAAAACTTTTATTTTATAAGTTAACTGTTTATATAAAATAATAATAATAAAACCAATTTTAAAAAAGTATTATTTATTTCCCCCATTAGTCTGTTATAATTCATAAATTAAAAAGTAAACATTTAGAAATTGACAAGAATGCAGTCTAATAAAAAAATAAATAAACATTTAGTGTCTTATTTTTTTAAATAAATATAATACGGAACTGGTAATATTATGAAATAAAGGGAATACATTTATTCATCCTAGAGCAGTGTGTCAATCTATCTATCTATTATTATCTTTCTATCAGCATCATCTATCTTCTAAAAATCAATAAACATTCAAATGTATGCATTACATTTTAAAAGATTAGAGGATTATAATAAAAGCTAATACAGATTTTTTGTTATCAAAATTTATAGTTGTAACAAAAATCTCACACTCCTTACCTTCTGCATTTTATAATAATTTCCTTTTCCTCAGTTGAGCGATTACTCTAATCTGTCATCTAACCGCTGAAAAAGACGTAGGAATTTTTTAATGCCTTAATTCGTGAATTCGTAATTGGCGCGCTCCACCATCAGTGTGCAATGCGCGTGACGTCTACGTTCGTCCATAAATAAACTGCACGTGTCTTGCAGAAGAACACTGTAGCCGGAGCTACTTCTCTCCATTAATGTCTATGGCGAGTCACGCAGGCACTGGGATACTCCGCATCTGAGTCGACCCCGGGATAAAATAGTGCGAATATAAACACATATTATAGGCGTACCGTAGTGATTCAGGACAAGTCAAAAACACGGTTTGGAAAATGGATTCATGATGTAGTCATATATACCGAGGGTGACTTGAGGGTTCATGTTGAACACAAGTTACGGACTGCAGCAGCTGATACAACGGCGTTCTGGTGCGCGGGTGTCCACTCGGACATATGCGGCCACATAAAATTTTAACTCGCACAGTAATCTTTCGGTTTGATTGTGGCGCGCACCGATAATACAAAATGACTGTACACGGCAGACTGTAGACTGAAGTTTTCAAATTCCCAGCGAAATAACAATACATAACCGGTCTTTAAGAACGTCTTGATCGACTGGGATACAACCACTCTCCTGGCCTCGTCTTTTCTGGTAGCCTACATGATTTATGTTTCCCCGACATTTTCAGTCAGTCAGTCTCCTGCTCTTCCACCAAGTTCATCGTTAACTTCAGGCTGCCGCCTCAACCCGGATTGGTTCTGTTCTGAGCTGGGGTGGGACTTACAATTTTATTGGGTCCAACTGATGTGTCACTGACTCTGATTGAATAATTAATAAATACTGTAGGTCAGACTAAACCATTTTTATGGAGGTAAGAGAAGCAGATAGTTTGAAAAATATTTAACCAAATTGAACGTTTTTGTGGTTTTCATTTAAATCTCAGGCATACAACTAATATAAATATTATTTATACAACAAATAGTATAACTTAAACAGTATAACTGTTGGATTTTGTGGGGCCCCTGGTCAGCGGGGCCCCTATGATTGTCACCACCTGTCACCCCAATAGCGACGGCCCTGATAACAGCAGAAAGGCAGATGGGAAATAATTAGCATAGCTGATGTTCATAATGATTTCCATTATACCGCTGTCGGTGTTAGAAAATCACTATCTCGCAAACTCTCCGCAAACCAACCATACGTGCCGAACGTGCCGAACCGTTTGTCTAAAAGGCTGTCGAGCCCCACTGCCGCGGTAATGCAGGGTCAGTGGCAAACGGTTCTGTATGGTATAACAGAGGAATAAAAGGTAAGCATTATGTGAATGCTTGACTGAAGAGATGCGTCTTTAGTCTAGTTGTAAACTGTGTCAGCGAGTCAGAGCCTTGGACCATATCGGGAAGGCTATTCCAGAGTTTTGGAGCTAAATGTGAGAACGCCCTCCCTCCTTTAGTGGACTTAGATATCCTAGGAATGACCAGAAGCCTTGAATTTAGTGATCTTAAAGAACGCGGTGGATTGTAGGGCGAAAGAAGGTCCGTTAAGTACATAGGAGCTAAACCGTTTAGGGCTTTATAGGTCAGTAGTAGTACTTTGTAGTTGATATGGAACTTAATAGGTAACCAGTGTAGAGATGATAAAATCGGTGTGATATGATCGTATTTTCTTGACCTAGTAAGAACTCTAGCGGCTGCATTTTGGACTAACTGTAGCTTGTTTATTGAGGATGCAGGACAACCGGCTAATAAAGCATTACAGTAATCTAGTCTCGAGGTCATAAATGCATGAACTAACTTTTCTGCATCAGAAACAGATAGCATGTTACGTAGCTTAGCAATGTTTCTAAGGTGGAAAAAGGCTGTTCTTGTAACATATGAAATATGATTTTCGAAAGACAAGTTGCGGTCTAGTATAACACCCAGGTCTTTTACTGTAGTGGATAAAGTAACAGGACATCCATCTATATTAAAGTTGTATTGTAGGAGGTTTCGTGAGTAGTTTTTTGGACCATTAAGTAATACTTCCGTCTAATCTGAATTTAATAGCAGGAAATTACGCGTCATCCAGCATTTTATATCTTTGAGACACTCTGTCAATTTAGATGAGTTAGTGTTTTTGTCTGGTCGTAATGAAATATATAGTTGAGTGTCATCAGCATAACAGTGGAAATTAATTCCATGTTTTCTTATAATATTACCAAGTGGCAGCATATATATTGAGAATAGCAGAGGGCCTAAAACAGATCCTTGCGGTACTCCATAGTCTACTGGCGTTATCTTTGATTTTTCCCATTTAAACAGACAAAATGAGAACGGTCCGATAAGTACGATCTAAACCAGCTTAATGCCTGTCCCTGAACACCAGTGTAGTTTTGTAGTCGATCCAAGAGTATTTTATGATCTATAGTGTCGAACGCAGCGCTAAGATCAAGTAGGACTTAGTATTGAGATACAGCCTTGGTCAGAAGCTAAAAGTAAATCATTTGTAATTTTAACTAGTGCAGTTTCTGTACTATGATGCGGTCTGAATCCTGACTGGAATTTTTCATAGATATCATTTTCTTGCAAAAAAGAGCACAATTGAGCGGACACAACTTTTTCTAGTATTTTTGACATAAATGGAAGATTTGAAATAGGTCTGTAATTTGCTAAGTTATTTGGATCTAATTGCGGTTTCTTAATGAGAGGTTTTATTACTGCCAGCTTGAATATTTTTGGAACATGACCTAAAGATAAAGACGAGTTAATAATATTGAGGAGAGGCTCTTCCACTACAGGTAACACTTCTTTCAGTAGTTTAGTGGGTACTGGATCTAATAAACATGTTGTTGGTTTAGATGCAATGATAAGTTTATTTAGCTCTTCCTGTCCTATCGTTGTAAAGCGGTGTAGTTGTTCTAGAGGGGCCATAATTGAGGCTGAATCATAAGACACCATAGAGGATTGTACATTTATAATTGTGTTTTGGATGCTTTCTATTTCTCATTGAAGTAATTCATAAAATCATTACTGCTAAACTGTAACTGTATATTTTGCTCTGGTGATGTCTGTTTATTTGTTAGTCTAGCCACGGTGTTAAATAAAAACCTTGAATTATTTTGGTTATCTTCTATTAAGTTTGCGGAGATGCTCCGCCCTGGCTATTTTTAGAGCCTTTTTATAACGTGACATACTGTCTTTCCACGCGATTCTGAAGACCTCTAAATTAGTTTGTCTCCATTTACGCTCTAAGATACGAGTTTCTCTCTTGATAGCATGCGTAGCACTGTTGTACCAGGGTGCTTTAATTTTCTCTCTAACCTTTTTTAATCTAATTGGTGCAACAATATCTAATGTACTAGAGAAAATGGTGCTCAAACTGCTAGTCATTTCCTCTAAATCATATGTTTGTTTGGGTTCACTGAGCAGCTTAGATAGATCAGGTAAGCTATTTGAGAATCTATCTATAGTGGTTGGAAGGATTGTTCTGCCTGGTTTATAAAGTGGCGCAACATGACATATTTCAGCAGTACGTATTATGCAAGTCACCATGTAATGATCAGTGACATCATCGCTTTGCGGTATAATATCTATATTAGTTGGATCGGTTCCATATGATATAATTAAATCTAGTGTATGATTTTAGACGAATGATTGGGACCACTGACATTTTGTTTGACCCCAAAGGAGTTTAATAAGTCTGTAAATCGCAGCCCCTAAAGCATAATTTGTATTATCTACGTGTATATTAAAATCTCCAACAATTATTGCTTTATCGACATTCACCAATAGATCCGAGAGAAAGTCTGCAAACTCTTTTAGGAATTTAGCATATGGCCCTGGAAGGTCTATATACAGTAGCCAAGGCTAGAGATAATATGGATTTCTTTCTTACATCTAAGAGCGTAACATTTAGCACAAGTACTTCAAATGAATTAAACCTGTGACCTGTTTTCTGAGTAACATTAAAAATATCTTTATAGATTGTTGCAACACCGCGGCACGGCCGATCAGACGAGGCTCATGCTTATAACCGTATCCTGGTGGGCTAGACTCATTTAGACTCATTTAAAAGCGTTCTTTGAAACAGATGTAGACATCCAGTGAGTAACTGATGTAAATTTCAGTCAATGTGTGTGGTGCTAGGAAAATCGCAGGGAATCAGGAGACAAAGTGTTTCTTCCAAACTGTCTGTTAATTGTCCAAATCCAAACTGTTGCCAGAGCACTAGGACCTAGAGATATAGAAATACTATTGCAGAGCTTACCATCAGCATGCAGAATTTTTTTCTGAAAGAAGAGCATTGATCAGCAAAATGCTTCTCTACGACATGTCCCTTGGCAGAAGTCACACAGCTAATGTCACAAATTCTAACTGAATCTCAATTTAACAGTTTTGCATCTGCTGTTCTTTCTGAACTGCAACATGCCAGAAAAGACGAATTGAGAGGGAGAGAGTTCTGAAAGTGTTAAAGAACATTGTTGGACCAAACATGGACTGGTCAAAGATCAGTAATTGTGTAAAAGAAGGATGAAAGGATGAGTGAGTACATAGAAGGGTTTTGTCAGTCAGCGGCAGCATACAGTGGGATAGCTGACACCTCAGAGAAGGTGCTAGGTGACAATGGTCCACTAGTTCGCACATGGGTTTGATGGCCTCTTGTTCAGAAACAGAAAAAAGCATTGCCTTTCTTAGAAGTCACATGGTCCACTGAGAACCCTGCAAAGTAACCTAGACAGGTTAGCTAACATTCACTTGTTAAGGCAAGCTGTAAACATTGCAGCAGCATCCTTTAAGGTCAACACAGATTACCAACAGAAACATACATGTCCTAAGAGATAGGGCAGTTGTTATTCTGTGGTAAGCATGGACACAGGAGAAAAGAGTGTAGGAAAAGCAAAAAGAACTTTGGAGAAGTTAACAATGTTGCTGCAGCTCCTCAGTCTGCTTGTTACTCGGAAGCAGCCATTCCCACTGTCATTAAACTGGGCCAGCTTGTTGAGGTGTTAACCATTTGGGCTGTGAGTGCTTAATATTTCCCAGAAACTTACAACAGAGGTAAAAGACTTATAAAGGAAAGTGACTCTCTAAGCTTTCCTTTGGGGGACACTGGTTAAGTAGACTCACAGCTTTAAATGCTGTGCTACAGCACAGGCCATTCATCAGTAATGAGTTTAGGACCACCTGCATCTCCCCCATGTTAAAATGCCTAACTTCACAGCAGAAAAAAAAACATGTTTACAGCCTGGTTCCAATATTTGTATTAACTCATCCATTTAAATGATATTAAACCTTAAAGTTCTGCACAATTAAGGGTGTGGCCACTTGAGTGACAGGTGGATTGCCGCTGCTGTCACTGCTAGTTGTTTGCACTGGTCATTTGTCTGCTGTCTGTTAGCGTCACCCTCAGCTGTGTTTGTGCTTTTTTTCGGGATTATTTCATACAATTTAATACACATATTATATCTTCGCCCATGCACGCCGTTAAATTCATCGTTGTTGAGAACAACCAGTGCTGTCCTTTCAAGTTGTTTCCTCGGCATGCTCTAATGGATGTCTGACAATTTCATAGCTTTTTGGAGTTCAGATTTAAAAACGTCTGTAGAGACTACACTCATTATGCGGTACTGTTGCTCTCACGGAACAGATATGCTTATTTAAATTTGTAGTGTCAAATTAAAAAGTACCGATCAGATGAAATCCTGCAGGTGCAAGTGCTTTCTCTCCGTCCATGCAATAGATGCACACACTTAAATGAGCACAACATTTCGAGTTCATTTACTCTAAACTTCTGAGGTAATATCTTTGGTTTAGTACCCATCTGAAAATTTGAAAAGGCTGCCAAAATCAGATTGTAAAATGGACTGAATAAAGCTCTTCACGAACTTGATGTGCGATGCCGCGCTGACTGACATGTATGTGTGCATGAATCACTGTCACACGCACAAGCTCAGAGCAATATTGTAAGTTACTGTCTGCATGATAATACATTTTTAACCAGCAGATTAATAATGCATCTCGATACACATAGTTGACTGCTCGTATGTTGTGTGAAATATGTGTGATCTGTGTTATGTACTGTTGTATGCATGCTCTTAACTAATTGCCCCATGTTGGATTAATAAAGTTGATAAAAAGTAAAGAAAATAGTCTCACTTTTAGATACGTCTTTTAACTATAGACGCTTTCAGCAGTAGAGTTGGGGTACTCGAACTTCGGACTCGAACTCGAGTTCCGGAACTCGAAGTTCGATTTTGAACGAACTCGGACTTGTCACGCACTCGGATGAATTTGTACTCGGACTTGGCACGGACTCTGACATTTTAGACTCGGAAAAATGTCCGAGTCCAGTCGAGTCCGGGCACTGGAGGACACATTATTCAAAAACGAAAAGAAACTACTTGTGTTGTGTCCGCTGCGTTAAGCATTGTAGCCAATCACAGACATGTATAAGCGCATGAACGCAGTGAGCAAATCAGAGGCATTTTAGAGTCAACTTGCAGAGAATTCGCTCAAAATGTATGTTCAGAATCAGCACGAGTTTATCCTTTTGCAAATCCCCTGAAACAAAGTCTAGACGCGATATAAATGACAGATTCACTGTGCAGTGCGGATAACTTCAGTGTTTATGACAAGAGTTTTAGGGAGAGTGCAGAACGCGGTAAGTGATGGCTTAATGGGAGCGCTATTGACAATCTAAATAATAATTTTGTTTTTCGTGCTTCTAGAGCACCAGTGGTTACGTTCACAATGTAAATCAAAAACAGTCATAAATGCATTTAAATGTGGGAGTGAATCCGCTAAATTTTAGTCCTGTGAGTCATGAAATTGCGACGATTGACAGTAGCCATAGCAACATGAGAACGTGATAAACATAGCAACAGTTTGGCGACTAATAATTGTATGATTTTTGTTACATTTACACTTTAGTCATAAGTTTACATACACCTTTCAGAATCTCCAAAATGTATTTTGTTTTCTTTTCTTTTTTATTAATAGGAAGGATCATAAAAACATTGTTTCTATTCAGTAGCCTACTGCACTGAAAAAGCTTTTTTCACATAACAGATGTTTAATGGCCTAGTCCACAAGACAAAATACAAGACAAATTACTTGATTTTAATATTGTGTGTCATTACCTGAATGACCCACAACTGTTTTTTTTTTGTTTGTTTTTTTTTTGTAATGGTTGTTCATGAGGATCCTCCAGCTCCTGCACATTCTTTGCTTTTCCAGCATCTTCTGCATATTTGACTCCTTACTAGCAGTGACAGTAAGATCCATCTTTTCGCACTGGTGACAAGTGAGGGACTCATACACAAACATTACAAACCCTGCAAATATTTAGTGATGTTCAAGAAGGAAGCATCCGTTAAGGATGGAACTGGATGTAAATTGGTGTAAATTGTTAAAAAAATAATTAATTAATTTAGTCCTGCCCTTCAGAGGCTAAAAAAGATATTAGCATGTAAAACAAAATAATAAAAATGTAAACATCACCATCATCTTGCTCAAAATTATACCCCTGGCACTTAATGCGTCGTGTTGCATTCTTGAGCATTACCTTGCAAATACCTTTTTCTCTTTGCTCCTCAATATATTTTTCACTGTGTGAGAACATGTGGAGTGAGAGCGGAATGGCTTGTGGGACGTAGCAACAGTAACTAAGAGAGACGGGTCTTTGTAAAAAGTCAATTTCAAATCATTTAAATCTTTGTGGACTCGGCCGGACTCGACTCGGACTCGGATGTTAAGGACTCGGACTCAAGTCCAACTCGGCCCTCTTTGGACTTCGGAACTCTAATTGTTAAGGACTTGGACTCTGACTTCGGACTCGACTAAGGTGGACTTTGACCCCAACTCTATTCAGCAGTAACAACATAAACAAACGGTACTGCGCATGTGCATTAATCTGGCCCAAACTTAACTTCCGGCAGACAGTCCATAACAAGTAAATAACCTTAGTATTAGCTGGTATTTCTTGCCAGTCAAAGAAAAGAAATGTTGCTTGGCTAAACTGAAATGTGATACTACCAGACCCATTGAACAAAAATTGGAGACAGGAATGTTTTTTTACCGATGTGTCTGCTTTACCGCAGTGTTAAGAACTGTGACGAGCGTGGCGGCGGGGTTTATAAGGTTAACATAGCTCTCCTTATTAGCTAGGCTTCTTACATGCTTGCTAATAACCTTTTTTCAAAGTGGGTCTCCACATTGACAGCATGTTGGATGGATCTGTGCAGCGTTGTTTATGATATCACCTCTTTGTTAGGAAACCTTAACATTTTTATTTTTAAAAATTGCGTTTGCTCCCAAGGTCAGGTTGCACCCCACAGCTCAACAACCTGCTCATCACCTTAACTTCACTGCATTTGTAGTCAATGCCATATTATCCAGTAAACACTAATAAACAAACAGAATGGAAGTTAAATTTTGGCCAGCACCATCACCATGGCAACGCGTTTGATGAAAGCGTCTATAATAATATTTCGAAGGGATAAAACATGAACTTTAACTATTGGCTTTACTTTTTCAATCAGCTGTCACTTTCAGTGCGAGGGCAGTAGCATATAGCATTAGCACCTCAGCTCCACCCACGTCCCGCCTCTTTGCCCATTTTATTTTATCCGGTAGTGACGAGAGGTGACGCGCTGCCAAGATGGCGACGAACGATCCCGCCCACTTTAGGTGATGTCATGGATGCTACGTCCATATTTTTTACAGTCTATGGTTCCTACACTTTGGAAGAAAAAGTTCACTACGGCATGCACCTATAAAGGTTCAAGTGAAAATATGCTGAGAGAATTAAGTATAGGGAAAGAGAAAATTAAAAGTAAGAAAGTGAAAATTATTCCAAAAAGAATATATTGTCTAATAGTACTAACATAGGGCATGCATAAAACAGGATAAAATAAAATTCAACAATACAATATACAAAACAGTAATAATACACACAATGTCCTGGTGGTATACATGTTCATTCATTGAAATGTTTTCTTGTGAATTAATGGAAAATAATCATTTTTATGGGCTTTATGGGTATTTTCTATGGCCTGTGCCTTTCACGTTTTAAAAAATGTGCCTTAGCTGCCATGGTAACCAGGGCAGTTCTGCCCTTTTGAGGGTGGTTACAGACACCTTGGCATCTAGGTTTGTTGCTGGGTGAGGAGGTTTGCTGGATGATTCATTAAATAGAATGTATAATTGTGATTGGTCCAGTCCAGCCACTACAACTGTGGGAGTTTTTCTGAGGTTCATCCAGGAATGAACAATATATAAAAGTAGATCTAAATTTACAATGTTATGTAATGAGTACAGTATATAAACATTTAATGAAAATTGTATCATTGATAGATCATTAATAAAACAATAAAGCATCTCTTCCAATAAGATATCTTTGTTATCTCTGGTCAAACTGGGTTCATTAAATATTTCTTTGTCCAGCAATGAGCTGTAAAGCTTTTATTGATGCAAACCAGTTCTTTTCTCGCTCTGGTTCCTTTGGTCTGTGGATGAAAGGAGCCCCCCAATGACTTAAGCAAAGGTTGACTGTGCCATGGCCAGTGGCTCCCTGCAGAGGGCAAAACCATTCAGCCTTCAACCATTCAGGGAGTTAATTTGAATGCAAAATGTTTGATTCTAAACAATCTGACTACACCAAAGGTGCATAATATATAGCACATATAAGCTATTATACACTTTAGATAGTGTAGTCATAACTGTACCTTTTTTTGACAGTTTAGAAAAATCTTTCTGAAGCCTCTTTGCCAAATAGAAAATACCATTCAATAGATTTTTCTCAACTTCCAGTTATGTTTTAACCCTCCTGTTATGTGAAAATTTTAACTTTTATGTCTGGAAATATAAATATATTTGGTTATATGATCAATTACTTATATGGACTTCTTGCACTGAGCTTTGTGACGAACTTCCATTTTGAAATAGTACAACTAATTTATTTCCAGCTATGTTCGTCTACAGTATATTTTCAATGTGCTGTAGTCACATAAACGCTAGTGTTCTAAACTGTTCTAAAGTGTTCTAAACTGATTTAAAAATCTGGACATTTTCAGAGACTGGACAAGAGAAGAGACATGAAATTTTAATTCGAACCCAAGCAGATATGAGAAAGCTGCGGCTGGTAAACATACTCATAATTATTTCACCACAGGGTGTCAGTGCTCATCTAAACTAGTGAGTGTGTGAGACCTGATGAATACAAACCTAAATATTTTTATCACTATTCTGTCATTTTTTGTTGTCAGTCATTTTACTGTTATGTAATTTACATGTTTATGCCCAAAATTCTTAATTAATATGCAAAGTGGTCAACTTTCAGCACTGCATATTTTGTATGTCTCCTATCTGACACACCCAGATCAGGTCTTACAGTCTCTACTAATGAGCTGATGAGTTGATACAGGTGTGTTAGAAGAGGGAGACATACAAAATGTGCTCTAGGACAGGTTTAAGAAGCATTGTATGCCGTTTTCGTTTCAAAATGTTCGTCATCCAAAAGTTCTCGTCCATTTTGCTGTCCATGCATAAAACATAATAAAATTTCACTGGGATGATACTGAGAGACTGGAAATATTAAAATTCACATGCTATTCCAGTGCAGTCTCATCCCAATTCGTCATATAACTGACGTTTTGGGACGTCTTTTGACCATTCGTCAATATATGCCTTTTCAGGGCCCCCTTAAACGTCAGTAGATGACGTTATCGGATCCTAACTCTACCCCAGACCTAAACCTAACCCTAAACCCAACTCGTCACCTAACTGACGTTAAGGTAAAGCGTCAGTTGTATGACGACCCGGGATTCGTCATCTACTGACGTTTAAGGGGGCCCTAAAAAGGCATATATTGACGAATGGTCAAAAGACGTCCCAAGACTGGTACAATAATTGTATTAGAAAAATATTTCACCACATCTTGCCGATAAATGCTTTGCTGGAGGGCAGAAATTGATGGTTCATTTTCATCTTCACATGATGAAGAATTATAAATGTAGCCCGGTGAGAGCCCTAAATTCACTAAATTACTGTTTGAAAGAATTTTTTATTTACATTTATCAATCTGTGTATTTTATTTATTATGTGCCTTTACAGTGTTTTCAGATGCATGTTAAATAATTGTGTATAATATTAGTTCATGTTTAATGTTTTATTTACGTACTCACGTATCACGCAACAAACGCCGTCTGATGCCGCCTTCACACTGGCAGTTGAAATCAGCTCCGATGCGGCTGCGAAACGACCGGAAGTCATTCATTTCCTATGGAGATTCGCTGACCGCATGCGAGTGGGTCCGAAACGGGTCCGACCGAGTGCGGTCAGCGGTGCGAAGAAAATCGTGTTCGTTGGTCATCAGATGCGTTCAAAAATTTGAACTCTTGCGAAAAGATACGGACGGTCCCTATCCGACAATTCCAGCGGAAGTTGAGCGTTGCTATGGTACTGATAAACAAACCTGAATTATTAACTTTAATAATATAAATAATCATTTTATAACGAGAAGTTGTCATGTTATTTTTTTATTTTCATGACTTTCTAACGTTATTAGGGGGGCAGTTAATACAATTAAATTGTAGGCAGACATTGCTATTGACCACCATATCTTAACCTGACATGTCAACATCCTCAGCAGCTTTCCTCACGCAGCAGCCTTCCTATTAATATGTCTAATATAATTCACATCAGAGAATCATACAGAACTTTTCTCTCCACCATTTCTTTTCTACCCGCGTCCGACGCTTTTCACTGTGTAGTACGACGTCCGTTGGGAACGTATTGCGTATTACGGAGCTGATTTCAACTGCCAGTGTGAAGGCGGCGTCACACTGGCAGTTGAAATCAGCTCCCATGCGGCTGTCGAAATGACTCGGAAGTCATTCATTTCCTATGGAGATTCGCAGACCGCATGCGAATGGGTCCGAAACGGGTCCGACCGAGTGCGGTGCGACGAAATCGTGTCCGTTGGTCATCCGAATGCGCTCAAAAATGTGAACTCTTGCGAAAAGCTACGGACGGTTCCTATCCGAAAATTCCAGCGGAAGTTGAGCGTTGCTATGGTACTGATAAACAAACCTGAATTATTAACGTTTAATACAATAAATAATGATTTTATAATGAGAAGTTGTCATGTCATTTTTTTATTTTCATGACTTTCTAACGTTATTAGGGGGGCAGTTAATACAATTAAATGTAGGCAGACATTAAACTATGGATCACCATATCACAGTTTTTAGTCGACCTGACATGTCAGCAGCCTTCCTATTAATATGTCTAATATAACCCTCATCAGAGAGATCATAAAGAACTGACAGAATGGTGATTGGTGATATTCGTCATGGATTTCACTCAGCACGTTTACTCCATGCGTTCGTGTGGTGATTAGCACGAGGGACGAGCCGGATCAGATTCATCAGAGTGGAGGCCGACCAGATAGCATCTCAGGTGACCGGAAAAGCCTGGAGTTCCTCTGGCAACGAGGGATAGATCGCCACAACAGATAGCGCTCCAGGTGACCGGAAAAGCCTGGAGTTCCTCTGTTGCGTCGCGGGAGAGAGAGACAGCCGCTCGGGTGAGCCAAAGCCACAACATCATCATCATCGCGGAACCCGTCGCGTTCTGGAAAACATCAGGCCTGCAACGTTGGGTGTGTGTGTGTGTGAGTGAGAGCGTGATTGTGGGCCCACTTAAGTGAGTTTAATCTAAGTTACTGAGTATTTCATTCGGTTTAATACCAGCTGGAAGACTGTGTTATTGAGTTGCACATTCATATGTTTCAGGGAGTTTAACACTTGTGAAGACTTGTCAAGTCAAGTCAAGTCACATTTATTTATATAGCGCTTTTCACAATACAGATTGTATCAAAGCAGCTTCACAGTGATAACATGACAGAAGTACAACACAGATAAGTAATATTGTTAAATGGTAAAAACCCGACTAAGCAAGCCAAAAGCAAGGCAAAGCAAGGCGACAGTGGCAAGGAACCAAAACTCCATCAGATTGGATGGAGAAAAAACCTTGGGAGAACCCAGCTCAGTCGGGGCCAGTTCTCCTCTGGCTTACATTCATATTGTTTATATATAAATATTAAATATAAATATTGTTCATATATAATATGGAGCCATAACATATCGCCAGCGTTGAGTCGTCTCTTCACAGGCGTTGGGGCATCTGAGATCCCCGTGAGAGGCTGGATACAAACTGGACCTGACAACGCCATTTTTCTCGGGACAACCGTCCAGAGATAACAGCAGAAAGGCAGATGGGAGATAATTAGCATAGCTGATGTTCAGAATGATTTCCATTATACAGGAGTCAGTGTTAGAAAATCACTATCTCACAAACTCTCCGCAACCCAACCATACGCGCCGAACGTGCTCGAACCGTTTGTCTAAAAGGCTGTCGAGCCCCGCTGGTGCGTTAAGCAGTTTCAGCGGCAAACGGTTCTGTATGGCATAACAGAGGACTAAAAGGTAAGCGTTATGTGAATGCTTGACTGAAGAGATGCGTTTTTAGTCTAGTTTTAAACTGTGTCAGCGAGTCAGAGCCTCGAACCGTATCGGGAAGGCTGTTCCAGAGTTTTGGAGCTAAATGCGAGAACGCCCTCCCTCCTTTAGTGGACTTAGATATCCTAGGAATGACCAGAAGCCTTGAATTTAGTGATCTTAAAGAACGCGGTGGATTGTAGGGCGAAAGAAGGTCCGTTAAGTACATTGGAGCTAAACCGTTTAGGGCTTTATAGGTTAGTAGTAGTATTTTGTAGTTGATGCGGAACTTAATAGGTAACCAGTGTAGAGATGATAAAATCGATGTTATATGATCGTATTTTCTTGACCTAGTAAGAACTCTAGCGGCTGCATTTTGGACTAACTGTAGCTTGTTTATTGAGGATGCAGGACAACCGGCTAATAAAGCATTACAGTAATCTAGTCTCGAGGTCATAAATGCATGAACTAACTTTTCTGCATCAGAAACAGATAGCATGTTACGTAGCTTAGCAATGTTTCTAAGGTGGAAAAAGGCTGTTCTTGTAACATATGAAATATGATTTTCGAAAGACAAGTTGCGGTCTCAGTATAACACCCAGGTCTTTTACTGTAGAGGATAAAGTAACAGGACATCCATCTATATTAAAGTTGTATTGTAAGAGGTTTTGTGAGTAGTTTTTTGGACCAATAAGTAAAACCTCCGTTTTATCTGAATTTAATAGCAGGAAATTACGCGTCATCCAGCATTTTATATCTTTGAGACACTCTGTCAATTTAGATGAGTTAGTGTTTTCGTCTGGTCGTGATGAAATATATAATTGAGTATCATCAGCATAACAGTGGAAGTTAATTCCATGTTTTCTTATAATGTTACCAAGTGGCAGCATATATATTGAGAATAGCAGAGGGCCTAAAACAGATCCTTGCGGTACTCCATAGTCTACTGGCGTTATCTTTGATTTTTCCCATTTAAACAAACAAAATGAGAACGGTCCGATAAATACGATCTAAACCAGCTTAATGCCTGTCCCTGAACACCAGTGTAGTTTTGTAGTCGATCCAAGAGTATTTTATGATCTATAGTGTCGAACGCAGCGCTAAGATCAAGTAGGACTAGTATTGAGATACAGCCTTGGTCAGAAGCTAAAAGTAAATCATTTGTAATTTTAACTAGCGCAGTTTCTGTACTATGATGCGGTCTGAATCCTGACTGGAATTTTTCATAGATATCATTTTCTTGCAAAAAAGAGCACAATTGAGCGGACACAACTTTTTCTAGTATTTTTGACATAAATGGAAGATTTGAAATAGGTCTGTAATTTGCTAAGTTATTTGGATCTAATTGCGGTTTCTTAATGAGAGGTTTTATTACTGCCAGCTTGAATATTTTTGGAACATGACCTAAAGATAAAGACGAGTTAATAATATTGAGGAGAGGCTCTTCCACTACAGGTAACACTTCTTTTAGTAGTTTAGTGGGTATTGGATCTAATAAACATGTTGTTGGTTTAGATGCAATGATAAGTTTATTTAGCTCTTCCTGTCCTATCGTTGTAAAGCGGTGTAGTTGTTCTAGAGGGGCCATAATTGAGGCTGAATCATAAGACACCAAAGAGGATTGTACATTTATAATTGCGTTTTGGATGCTTTCTATTTTCTCATTGAAGTAATTCATAAAATCATTACTACTAAACTGTAACGGTATATTTTGCTCTGGCGATGTCTGTTTATTTGTTAGTCTAGCCACGGTGTTAAATAAAAACCTTGGATTATTTTGGTTATTTTCTATTAGTTTGCGGAGATGCTCAGCCCTGGCAGTTTTTAGAGCCTTTTTATAACGTGACATACTGTCTTTCCACGCGATTCTAAAGACCTCTAAATTAGTTTGTTTCCATTTACGCTCTAAGATACGAGTTTCTCTCTTGATAGCATGCGTATCACTGTTGTACCAGGGTGCTTTAGTTTTCTCTCTAACCTTTTTTAATCTAATTGGTGCAACAATATCTAATGTACTAGTGAAAATGGTGCTCAAACTGCTAGTCATTTCATCTAATTGATCAGTTTGTTTGGGTTCACTTAGCAGCTTAGATAGATCAGGTAAGCTATTTGAGAATCTATCTATAGTGGTTGGAAGGATTGTTCTGCCTTTTCTATAACGTGGCGCAACATGACATATTTCGGCAGTACGTATTATGCAAGTCACCATGTAATGATCAGTGACATCATCGTTTTGCGGTATAATATTTATATCAGTTGGACTGGTTCCATATGATATAATTAAATCTAGTGTATGATTTAGACGATGAGTGGGACCACTGACGTTTTGTTTGACCCCAAAGGAGTTTAATAAGTCTGTAAACGCAGCCCCTAAAGCATCATTTGTATTATCTACGTGTATGTTAAAATCTCCAACAATTATTGCTTTATCGACATTCACCAATAGATCTGAGAGAAAGTCTGCAAACTCCTTTAGGAATTCAGCATATGGCCCTGGAGGTCTATATACAGTAACCAAGGCTAGAGATAATATGGATTTCTTTCTTAACATCTAACAGGATAACATTTGTGTCACAACCACTTGTGAAGTGGTTTATTTCAACAAATTAATACTCATTTAAAAGGATTTAATTTGACATTTTATTTTATTTCATTTTGAAGAGAGTGTATTTTCACATTTTATTACTTTTCACATTGCTTTATTTTTATTCATTGGTTTTAGTCAAATATATAAAAAAGACTCACAAAACCAGTATTGGATTCCATCTTTATTGCTGCTGCTGAAGGGAATGGTAAATACATTTGATTATTTTAGGTAATCATTACTGTGAAAATGACTATTTACCCAGGCCCCAGCTTTAACATAGCGGGTATCATTACTGGGATTACATAATTTGGAGGCACCGCTGGGATCCATTTCCCCCTTATTAATACAGCAGCATTAAATAAGATAAAAAAGTTTCTAGTACAAAGTAACAGTTTAGCTCTAGCTATGGCTCATTCATAGACCCCTTTCTCAGTTCCTGACTTAAAAAGCTGGTGTCGAGGGAAGGCATGGATTCAGATTATGCCGTCATTGTGAGTGGAATTCCAGAAGAGACAGATTTCTAGAAATAAAATTGAGTTTTAAAATTCAGTTTCTAAAATTGAAGACACTATGCATTCTATTAAAGCCCTTGGAAGAGTCAGGGTAAGAGGAACGGATGTATAGCCAACCATCTCAGTCTCTGACAGTGCTCTGTGAATGTCGTGAGAAGGTGCATGCAGAGAGACTTCCTCCGGATGTATTGTCGGCTGATGGAGCAGACCCATGGATCCTAAGTGCTAACAGAATGGAGGGTGATGAAGCAAGTTCACCTAACTTGTTAAATGCTTCTACACCTGAGTCTATCATTAGCGGCGGTGGGTGAATTGCTTGCTAAAACCACCAAAACCTCAAGTGATAGCAGTTCCTTTAGAGGGCTGAGCAACTTTTCAGGTATCACTCCCATTCCGGCTGGAGAGGATAATTTAGAGAATTGGATGGAACAAGCAATGCTCTGTGAACAA
>JAQIUQ010007052.1:0-43803 GCA_030378365.1 Hybognathus amarus | reverse complement strand
GCGCAATGATAAGACGCAGCAGCCTGAAAATAGTCCCCAGCTTGGTAACCTACAACGTGACCGGAACTAAAAGTTTGCTGTAGTTACAGTGGGACCAAAAAGTATTTAGTCAGCCACTTATTGTGTGTATAAGTGTGTATAAGTTCTCCTACTTAGAATAATGATAGAGGTCTGTTATTTTCATCATTAGTACACTTCAACTATGAGAGACAAAATGAGAAAAAGAAATCCAGGAAATCACATTGTAGGATTTTTAAAGAATTTATTTGTAAATTATGGTGAAAAATAAGTATTTAGTCATCCAAAAACCAGCAAGATTTCTGTCTCTCACAGACCTGTAACTTCTTCTTTAAGAAGCTCTTCTGTCCCCCACTCATTACCTGTATTATTGGCACCTGTTTGAACCCGTTATCTGTATAAAAGACTCCTGTCCACAGCCTCAACAGTCACACTCCAAACTCAACCATGACCAAGACCAAAGAGCTGTCGAAGGACACCAGGAAGAAAATTGCAGACCTGCACCAGGCCGGGAAGAGTGAATCTACAACAGACAAGCAGCTTGGTGTGAAAAAAATCAACTGTGGGAGCAACTGTAAGAAAATGGAAGACATACAAAACCACTGATAATCTCCCGCGATCTGGGGCTCCACGCAAGATCTCATCCGTGGGGTCAAAATGATCATGAGACAACAGTGAGCAAAAATCCCAGAACTACACGGAGGGACCTGATGTATGACCTGCAGAGAGCTGGGACCAAAGTAACAAAGGCTACCATAAGTAACACACTACATCGAGAGGGACTCTAATCCTGCAGTGCCAGGTGTGTTCCCCTGCTTAAGCCAGTACATGTCCAGGCCCGTCTGAAGTTTGCCAGAGAGCGTATGGATGATCCAGAAGAGGATTGGGAGAATATCATATGGTCAGATGAAACCAAAATATAACTTTTTGGTAAAAACTCAACTCTTCATGTTTGGAGGAGGAAGAATGCAGAGTTGTCCCAAGAACACCCTACCTATTTGAAGCATTGGGGAGGAAACGTAATGCTTTGCGGCTGTTTTTCTGCAAAGGGAAAACTGATCCGTGTTGAGGGATCCGTGTTGAAAGCGTGAGTGTCACACCAGATGCGTGAGAGTTGGCAACCTTGTATTTTTTCTTTTGCTTTGCTGGCAAGCTTTATGCGTGCTGAGCATAAGGAATATATCCCGTCCCCCTGTAGCCTATTTTTAATTCAGTTCACATTTATTTGTATAGCATTTTTTATAATACATATGTGGTACATATTGTTTCAAAGCAGCTTTACAGAAAATGCATGCGTCTAAATTACAATTTAGAGCGATTCGTTTTTTAGAGGCGAATGTGTAATGCGTTTAAATTATTTTCACTCAGTTTTTTCATTGTTAAACAATGCATTAAGTTACGTCAGAAACAATGAGCTCATGGAAGTAAAGAATAGGCTACATGTTGTTAAATGATTGTTGAGGATGATTACCTGTGCTTTTTAACCTACTCAAAATATGAGTGTAAAGTCAGCAAACTGAGAAAATGATTTTTTTTTTTTTACAATATCTAATGTTAACGGATTTCATAAAATTGGTATCGAAAAAAGTATCGATTCAGGAATCGAGTATCGAGGTCTAGTTATCGTTATCAAAAATGTTGTTGCGATACCCAGCCCTTTTAGCAACTGGAGAAGTATTAATGTCTTGCAGGTTTTGGAGATAGATTGGTGTCAAGGTCAAGACACATATCTGTTTGTGGGTCGATGACGTATAAGTATTATAATATCATTCGGACTCTGTACTGAGGAGTTCAGGCGTACATTACAGTCAAAGGGGATGCGGCTAGTAGGGCTTGGTATCGTTCAAAAAGTTTCAATACCGATACCTTTGACTTGGATACCAGGTTCCATGAGAGATACTATTTTTTTGTTGCGTGAAGCTATTCTCAGGACACGTTGCAGCTCCCTCTCAATTGCCTGTATCCACTTTTGTGTCCTTTGGGGTCAACAGCTAAAACTAAACGTGTTTCTGTGTGTTTTCTTTAGCTTGTTTTTCTGTACAAAGTCACACAGCAGTTTGTAGACATTTTTTTGTTAAGTCAGAAATGACAAGAAGGCAGCTTCGCAATGCAAATTCAATGGAGAGGGTATTATCCCCACCCCCTATTGTGGGTGTGGCCTAAATGCACTCTGTTTCTATACCGACCTATACAGAAAACATCCTGAACTCTGCCAGAACCATCATATTTGTGTACATTACACCCCTAAAACATAATATATTCTAGTTTTAAAGGATTAAGGCATATTTTCCAAACCCTAATGCTGTTGCTGAAGTTTAAATCAGGAAAATCTGTCCCTCAAAGGGAAGGACCAGTGGATATTAATCTTACATGTGAGATTATGGCAGAATGAGAGTTACCCTCGAGCCACGACCCAGTCAAAGACCTGTGTACAGCAAACCACCTTTTATGTGGTGTTCAAAATAGCTCAGTCTTTGCTCCTCGTGTTTCATGCGGTTCTGTGTGTGGCCTGTAGGATTACTGAAGCCACATTTATTACTATTATGGGAGATCATGCCAGCCACCGCTGAAAGATTCGTCTTAGCATATTATCCATACATGCACATCCTTGTCATCTAATTGCGCAAGACAAACTACTGGGTTAGCAACACGCCAAACATGCACAGACACGTGACACTTGCGGCCAGATCTGATCTCATATCTGTTACTAACCTCTCCTGCCACCAATTATACTGCCTGCTGTTCTTAAACCCCAGGGGGTTGTTTTGTTTTGATGAGAGGAATGAAGAGCGGTGTTAATGGTGTTGTAGTGACAGAACAGGTGCTGAAGCACATCCAGTCTTTCATCACTTGATATCTGAACTGCTGTTGGAGGACAATGTCTTGCAAATGGTTTGTGTGTAGGCCCGTGAGAGATCCGACTAGGGAAACAAGAGTGGAGATTATTAAGCGTTTCTATAGACCAATTTACATCTATTGTACAAAAAATATACATTTTAATAATACAAATGAATATAGGCCTGAAATTTTTTCAGTTTACTTCTCATCTATATATTTATGCTGTGTTTTGGGGCGATATGAAGTACTTTTTACCTATTTACTACGCCATTAGCATACATGAAATATTATATATTTATGAAAAAAAACGCATTTATTGATGGATCAAACTTAAATATGAGTTTGTTCTGGATATTGATCTGTGATGCATAATTTTGCTATCTGCTGGTTAGATGTTTTTTTACGAAATGCAAAAACACACCTAAGAAGCCTAACAAAAAGTTATTACCGGTTCCGTTACGGATAGCGGTGCACAATCCTACGTCAAACACAAACACAGCCGATAACTGCGCACTCTCTGACGTAAAATGTACGCGGATAACGTGCGTGCATTCTGACGTCAAACACAGTGGATAACGCGTGTAATCTGACGTCAAACACAAACACAGCGGATAACGCCGTGCACTGATGTCAAACAGCGATAACGGTGGACACTGTACGCCAAACACTGCAGATAACTGCGCACACTCTGACGGTCAAACACAGCGGATAACGGCGCGGATCTGACGTGCGAACACAGCGAATAACGGCGGCGCAATCTGAGTCGAACACAGCGAATAACGGCACGCATCTGACGGTCAAACACAAACAGCGGATAACGTCGACGCACTCTGAGCGGTCAAACACAGCAGGTAACGGCGTGCATCTGACGTCAAACACAGCGGATAACGGCGCAATCTGACGGTCAACACAAACACAGCGCGATAACGCTGCGCGACCTGAACGGCCAAACACAAACAGCGAATAACGCGTGACACTCTGACGCCAAACACAGCAGATAACGGCTGTGGCATCTGACGTCGAAACACAGCAGATAGCTGCGTGCACCTGAACGTCAAACACAGCAGATAACGCCGTGCACTTGAACGTCAAACACAGCAGATAATGGTCTGGCGACACCTGACGTGCAAATGCACAGCCGGATAACGTTGCGCGCACTAAACGTCAAACACAAACACAGCGGATAACGTCGTGCACTTGAACGTGAAACACAGAGCATAACGGCGCACACTCTGACATCAAACACAGCGGATAACGGCGCACACGCTGACGATCAAACACAGCAGATAACGGTACATGCGCTGGCGTCAAACACAGCGGATAACGGTGCACGATCTGACGTAAAACACAGTGGATAATGGCGCACAATCTGACGTAAAACACAGCGGATAACCGGTGCACACTCTGACGTAAAACACAGCAGATAACGGTGCACACTCTGACGTAAAACACAGCGGATAACGGCACACAATCTGACGTCAAACACAGCGCAATGACGCGCGCACTTTGTCTAAATTGAGCTTTTGTTATAAATATAGGCTATATATAAAAGTCAGTCTGAGTCATATAGACCCCAAAGATAAATTGAGGATTAGGTACACAGAAATTAAGGAAAAATACATTATACAATTTACTGGATTAGCCTTATTTGAAGCAACTGCAAAATTTGTGTTAATGCGGCACATTATGACATTGCTACTGTAAGATATATTTGAATAAAATCGGTATTGTAATATGTCTTAATGCTTTTTTTATATCAATATTTTACACTAGTAAATTTTACAATAGTATGATAGCTTTTTTTAATTTAAATGAATATTTCTATAAATTCAACTAGATAATAGGCTATATATTGCAGAAAAACTAAATATGGCAATATCAGTTTTTATTTGTATAATGTGTGTCCCTACCAATTGCTACTGTAAACAACCTACAAAAGATGTGTGATGTGACGTGTAGTGTCAGAACTAAATTGCTCCCATTACAATCAGTTCTTGGTGTTAAGTAGGCCTCTCTTGATGGTGACCTGCTGTGTTACTCTAGACACTGTCCTGGAGCACTGGAATGAATGGGTGTGTGTGTGGTCCCTCTCATTTCAAATAATACTGGCTACTACACAAGGGATTCCCTCTAAGAGATCATCACTGGTTTATCTAATCAGGTGTGTGTGTGTGTGTGTGTGTTCAGCAGAGGCTGCTGGTGGATATGTGGATTTCTCCCTGACCATCCCACTGCTGCTGTCTCTGGCTGTGTTAGTGGCCCTCGTGGTTTTGCTGCTCAACTGTGCTTCCTGCTGCAAAGAGCAAGAGATCAACTTTAAGGTGAGTGAAATGTTCTAAAAAGTCTCTATATTGTTTTGTAGCAATTTCTGTTCCAACAGTTCAAGAGTAGCTATTTCTTGAGTGTCGCTAATATACTATTAATTTCAAATGATATTTGTGATCTGTCAGGAGTTTGATGACCACTTTGAGGATGAGGTTGATTTCACGCCCCCAGCGGAGGACACCCCCTCTATGCAGTCGCCAGCGGAGGTTTACACACTCGCTGTTCCCCCTGTGCCCTCTCCCTGGACCCCCTCACCTCCAACTGCCCCGCTTAACAGGTCAGAAGCCCACTGCGTGGAGTACAAAGATACACTATTTTATCTAAAGTTGCCTTGGCTCCTTTCGACGTGTGTATGGTGTGGGAGCGGTAGGTTAGTTGTAACAATGAGCGAGGAAGTTGACATGAGAAAAAGAGAACAAGACCAAGCTCGGAAAAAAACAAGAATCAACATTGGCTTGGCTTTTCTGGGATGGTGAGGACTAGGGCTGGGTGATATGACCAGAATATCAGTTATCAAAAAATTGCGACGTTTGACCATATCGCTTTTGTAACGTCAGTCATTTAAAAATGTTTCTCCCAATTAGTCGAAACAACAGCACAACTCGGGGCTCTAGAGTGCGACCAAAATTTGTAAGGGTGCGACCAAAATTTTTCCTAGGTCGCACCAGTGCACCTAACGTTCTCGCTTGATCGCATCCGCTGACTCTCCCCAAACGAGTCTTTTGTTCTCCGTGCACGTATGGTAAATGCTCCGTGCTGTGTGATACGAAATAAATTGCGACCTGAACACCAGAGAATCAGTTACGGCAATCAGCAGCAGAAGAAACAGACGACGAAGAAACTTTTAAAAATGTTGGCTAACGTTACTTTTTCAGGCTAGGTAAAATATATTCTCATATTCAAAAACTAATTCTCATTTTACGAACCCGTTGGGCTATGCTGTTTTCAGTTGATGAATGAATGGAAGATTGTAGCGCGTAACGCGCATCCCATCCAATAAATCGCAATAATCTTTGTGCTTTGTTACTATTGATATGAAACAAAGTCTCAGATTTCAAATTAGGTCCATTTTCTTATGAAATTCAAAAACATAACAGGGCTCGACATTAAGCAGCTTATCCGCTTGTCCGGGACAAGTGGATTTTTTGTAGGACAAGTAGAAGAGAAAATTAGTTGTTTGACCGACAAGTTAAATTTCAAACAAAAATATAGCTGCGAGCAGCGATTGACGGCCCAGCCGGTGGCACCGTAACCGGGGTGGGCGTACCCGCCGCCTTTGGCCCTTCATTCGCTGCTCGCAGCTATATCTATATATATATATATATATATATATATATATATATAGCCGGTGGCACCGCCACCCTGGTGCCTTTAGGGTTATTGTGCACAAACGTAACTCCCGCTTTGACTGTCGAAAAGAAGTGTGCTGAAGAGCTTGCATCAGTGAGGGCTCGGCAAAAGTGCGCATCAAGGGCACAAATCAATCACAAAGTATGCGTGAGCAGCCTTCTGAAAGGTCAGGTGTACATCCAGGTCTACATCTACTTGTGTTTACATTTTAGTAGTTAGGGTTACGCCGATCCGATATCCGATACTCAGGATCAGTATCGGCTCAGATATTGCCAATTTTGCCGGATCGGGTATCGATCAGACGAGGCTGATTCAAATCCTGCATTGTGCGTATACTATTCTATGTTATTGTTAAGCCCCACAAAAGGCACACAAACAGCCCGTCGTGTTCGGTTAGTCAATGATGAAACTATCTTCAAGATGATTCAATGTTAATACTATTATACTTGATCTGTAGATAAAGGTCTATGGTTTTGAATAAAGAAACTCTATCTTTCTGGACTTTATTGCTGTAACTTAATCGTGTTACTTTCTACCGGGTGATCACAACACTAGAGTAGAGTCAGAGCTCTATAATTGTTCTTCACACGCACAGTAACTGAAATTTAAAACTGTTAAAAGAAAAGGCTCAATAAACTATTGCATAGATAGACAATGTATAATCCACTGTCCATCAATATGTATTTCCTTTGTGCTTTGAACCTTTCAATGCGGACTGGACACGCTGCGCGCTGTAACTCCACGTGGCTTCAAGCGCATCATTCTCCGCTCAGGATGCGCATAAGCACTTTGTGCCGCACTGTACTGAGCCTTTCATATCATAATGCAGTGACGCAATGACAGATTATTAATTACCTTTCTTGTTCTTTCCTATCTATCATATGTTGCTACCTCATTAAACATCGGCACTATACATTTAAAACACGTCTCAATTTTTTAATAGCCATGACTATATCTAAAATAATTTATCTTTTTGATTTTTGGTATCTTGTTTTTCATTAATGTATTTTAGAACAATATAAAGAGCAATGTGTATTATCCACTAATCTAGTTTATAATAGCATTTTTTGTCATAGATTATGATAATATATTTTTTGGAATTGTTGTTTATCTTTATAATGAAGTTGTCTGTATTAAGTAGATTGTGTTTAAAACACAAGAGTGATTATTAGTTTAACACACAGAGTTATGGAAATTCTACTTGATCTCCCAAGTGTGTGTGATCTCCCATGTGTGTGTGGCTGGCTATATAGCCAGCCAGCCACACACACACAACAGAGACACCAGCCCCCACCCTCCCCTCCCCACACAGACACACACACACACGCTGGGAGATCTCTCTCTGTCTCTCTCTGAGACTAAATCCACTTACAAACTACAATATCTGACTTTCTGTTGGTTTGAGCTTATTATTGTTAATTAGAAAGTTGTTTGGCTTGAATAGAACAATATACACGGCAAGTTTTGTAATTGTCAGTAAAACTAACCAAGTTTATGTACTAACACTTTATGTGTCCTTTTTTGACTCATAACATTCATTTCCTCGCCACGGCCAAACCGTTCGAGATATCAAAAATCCGTCCGGAATTTAGCATCCTCAATGTCTTGACTTCATGCACACCGAGTTTGGTGGTGATTGGTAACAGCATGGGTTGTAATTTGATGTTTTTCTAGGAAATTTATTTAAAAAAAAAAAAACATAATTCCCGACTTCCGTTTGAACTGTCGTAAAACTTAGAGCACGAAAGTTGTTTGGCCTGATGTGATCTATGAGTGTACCGAGTTTCATATTAATCCATGCACGTGTGTTTGATTTATGGACAAATGTTCGAATCCCTAAAAGAATGCATCCTAAAAGAATGGTAAAGTTTAATGCGTTGCCACGGCAACACTTTCAAAGATATCAAGAATCCATTCATAGGTCTTCATCTGCCGTGTATTTACATTATACAGATGAAGTTTGAAGCAAATCGGGTAAAAATAAGAGGGTGATTTCAAAGCATTTTGAAAGTGACACACTTCCTGCTGCCAGTTGGTGGCGCTATAACTTTGACTCACAATAGTCACATCCATGTGATCGTCCTCTTACAGCGAACGCACTGCTGAAGTTTCATCCAGATCAGTTAATGTATGCTGAAGTTATGACACACTTCCTGTTTCACGTTTCTCGCCATAGTTTCGTTTCCTCGCCACGGCCAAACCGTTCGAGATATCAAAAATCCCCACGCAAACTTTCATCCTCAATGTCTTGACTTCACGCTGACCGAGTTTCGTCGAATTTGGATCAGAGCTCTAGGAGGAGTATTTAAAAGTTCATTGCGTGTGTTTTACAAACAAACCTCAATAGCCGACTTCCTGTTGGGCTGGGGTAAAAAGTAAGAACGCGAGGTATAGATGAAATGATGCTATCGACATGTGTACCGAGTTTCATATTATTACATGCAAGTGTGTTTGAGTTATGGACCAAGTGTTCTGACCCCGTTCCAGGGGGCGCTGACGAGCCGCCCTGCCACGCCCGGGTACCAGCTTCAGCCCGGCTCTGATGGCCGCGGGTTCTGACCCGTGTGCAAAGTTTCAAGAGTTTTCGAGCATGTTAAGGGCCCCAAAAGTGCCCGAATAGTCGCTAGAAAAAAAAAAAAAAAATAATAAAATAATCGGAAGGAAAACAATAGGGCTCTGCGCCCTTTCAGGGCTTGGGCCCTAATAAAATGCCATGTTACTTCACGTTATGTGCCACTCGTTACGTCTCTTTACAGATTTAATTTTAACGTTTTGAAACGAACACATTTTCGTGCTGCCTGTGAATGTCCTGAATGTCACTCACAGAAAGACGCACGCCGGTATAATGCGCGTGCACAGACCACGCGCCAGAAGTTCTCTTTTGCTCTTGAACGAACATCAACAACACACACAATTAAGCCAAAATGTCATTTGTTGAGTATCTTCATAACATAAGAGCAGTCTTATGATGGACATAAAGAGTTGTGACTCATGAGAGAATGAGGCACGTGTGAGATCCGCGTCTCTGTCCACAGGCTGCTCTTAAAGGGCCAGCTACCAATAAAGCGTTCCGTCAGTAAAGTTAATGAAAGAACAAAGGGAACAGAGAAAATTACTCACTGCTCTTGACTAAAGAACTTGTGTAGCTTTAATAAGGAGTAGTCTATATATAATTTATAATTTATGCAGCGCAGACTGTTTGATAACTTTATTCAATTTCTGTATATATCCTACCGGTTAGACAGTTAATTTTTATCCAGACATCAATGGCTCATTGATCATAATAGGTGTTATCAATCATTTAGTTGTTATTGCTAATTTCAGAATTATCACTAATCTGTGTGTGCATTTGGTTTAGAACCAAACAAGTTGACTCATTTGTTTACTATATCGCAATCGCATATCACAACCGCAATATTGACCTCAATAATCGCAATATGACATTTTCCCCAAATCGTGCAGCCCTAGATAAAATTATAAATCTTTACCTGGACAAGTGACTTTGGTGCATGGACAAGTGAAACATAAATTTACTTGTCCAAAGGACAAGTGCCTCAAAAAGTTAATGTCAAGCCCTGCATAAATAGTGTATTGACGCTGTGGCGTGAGATCGCTCTGGCTCAGCTCAAGAGAAGCAGCAGCGCCGGAGCGCACGTGAGCTTCTCTTCCGCCTTAATAATACCAGTTACAGCGTGAAATAAACATGAACGAGCTTCTGAAAGTGTGTTTAAAGATAGAGTACAACTTATGGAAATCCGTATCTTTCACATGGAATCGCTCAATCTGTGATTCAACCGTGGAAAGACGTCAGTAAGGCGTGTAAACCATGTAATGTAACATCACATTTACCTCAGGAAAAAAAATCCAGTGACCATAAACTCGTTAGCCAGCTGGAAAAATTAACTCTAGAGCAGCATTTTGCCAAATACATGCACCATATTACATATTCATTATAATTTTTAATGTTTTTCAATATTTAATGCATGTTGTTTGAAAAAAATCTGGCAAGTTTTTATGCAGCCACCATTTTAAATGTTTATATTTCATATAACATTATTATTATAAAATAAATAAAAGTGTAATTTAAGTGTTTGTGTACAAATCAGGTGATTTTTACCTTCAATATTATAGTAGGCTAATGAAGCATAGTGGGCTACAACTGACTCCCAGTTTACAGCATTAGTTGAGATTTGTTTTCCTTGAGAAAATTTGCCATGTATTGTACCTGATATCCAAAATAATCAATATTGAATCGAATTGTGAAATTGGTGTCAATACCCTGCCCAACTTGAACAAAGTAAAAACAGCACTTTATTTTTTTTAAAGGTTTATATTAGTGCTGTCAAACGATTAAAATATTTAATTGCGATTAATCGCATTAATGTCATAGTTAACTCGCGATTAATCGCATTAATGTCATAGTTAACTCGCGATTAATCGCACATTTTCTAAATGTCTTTGATTTCTTTTTGTTACATAATTTTTCTCATTTTAATGCTCTTATCAACATGGGAAAGTGGATTGGCTTGTTTAGTGCAAATGTTTGTTTTTTTATATTATTATTGAAAATAACATTGGAATAGTGTTCAATTTCACACTAACATACCAATAATCTCTCACACAATGTAACACTGTCTATCAATAAAAGGGTGAAAGAAATACTGACGAGGTCCTGATATTGGCGAGGGGGTGGAAAATTCGCATCATCTTTGTGTGTGTGTGTGTGTGTTTGCTTGGCCATCATCAAGTGGTGTTTCAGACTGGACGTGCTGCGATGATGATAGCTCAGTTCACAACGACAAAACACACAGATCCAGCGTCTCGCGCTCATCATCCACTCAAAACGTAACGTTACTATTTGGCCGGCTCGCAAGCTGAAACGAGTGTGTGCAGCACAAAACGTCCTCGCGCTGCGATCTGAAACCCATTCATTTCAATTGCTTGCGGTCGCGCGGGACGTTTTGTTGCTTCTTCGACCAAAGCGCAAGCTGATCTTGCTAAGACCGTATAACAAAACAACGGGCACGACGCACACACTCGTTTGGGCTTGCGAGCCGGCTTGAGTGGATGACGAGCGCGAAGACGCCGAAATGGATCACGATTCAGGACGCATGCCGTCCTGTTGCAAAAGCATGTGAAAAAAGTACAAAGTTTGCTAGGACAAGACCGTTAAAAAAAGACTTATCACGCGATAAAAAAATGAACGCCGTTAAAATGGGTTTGCGTTAACACCAATAATAACGCATTAAACTGACAGCCCTAGCTTATTTTTTTATATACAGTATAATTGTGCATCAAAAAAAACAAACAAAAAAAACTAAAAGCATTTACATAATATATATGGAGCGTAATAAAAAGGTGACGTTGAAATTGTGCGCGTTAAAGGTGACGCGAGATGAGAAAAAATTTGAGTGCACCTAAATTTTGTGCTGGTGCACCTTAATAAAAAAGTTAGGCACACCAGTGCAACCAAGGCAAAAAGTTAGTCTGGAGCCCTGCAACTTGAATGCTCATATGACATCATTTTTGGATCTCAATGTTTTCACGGTCTCGCAGAGCCAAAGCACAGCCAAAACAATGTTCTTCTGCAAAATGCATGCATTGTAGAGGGCCAAAAGTTACATAGTGCACCTTTAAGTGAAATTATTCGCTTATTCGCTTATTCGCTCTCAGTATCCAGACATGCTTCTGAAATATACCGTATTATGATGAATGAAGGGTCAGTCTTACATAATCAGTTTCAGGAGTAATATATTTTCTTGTCTGTTATGTTCATTTTAAGTGTTATATTTTTTCTTACTCCTTGCATTTGCTGTTGATTTGATCTCATTGACCCATCTCTATGCTCTTATATTTGGTCTTTTAGACGTCTCATCAGGTCCTCATGTGGCACGACACTCTCTCAGTTACATTCAGGAGATTCGGGAGCGGCTGGTTTGGAAAGGTAAGCCTGTCTTCCTGTATTTACATTAGACTTAGACAGTCATTTGTCTCACGACACACATTGTGTGAAAGCAAAGCACTGGCTTCTGAAGTTTCTACAATTTCCTCCTGAGGTTTAATCTTGAATAATCACACCCTATGATCTTGTTGGTACTTGCTCTCATCTCTATGCGCGGTGGCCCTTGGAGGCCATAGTTTGACGTGTTCAAGGGAGCATTATACGGCGCTCAAGCTGTCCTCCCGTTGCTTGTGTGTGGATGTGTTTACCGAGATTAAGACTTAAGGGAAAACCTTATTTCCTGATGCTTTTCCCTGCCATGGGAACATCCTCATCTGAGCCACCTGCTGCGCTGGGGTCCACCTAACAGGCCTTGTTTTCAGGACCCAAATCTATTGTCAGTCTTAGAATCAATTCTGTATCAGACAAATTTCTCAGTTTGTCGTCTTCTGACAGGTTCTGCTCAGTGAGATCTACGTGGACCCTGCAGTCGCCCGAGCCGTTGTCAAAGAGCTGAAGGCCAGCGGCAGCTCCAAAGAGCAGAACGAGTTCCTGCAGCAGGGCGACCGTTCAGGTAAGAGAGGGCGTTTATTGGCTCTTCTGTGTTAGGTTTGATATAAGCTTTTACTTAGTAATGTATGTCATATTAGTAGTGTTTTTAATTTTTGACAGATTTTGTTACAGACATGTTTTTCGTTGTCTCTTTACAGGGTTCTTCAGCATCCCAATATTCTGCAATGTCTTGGTCAGTGTGTGGAGGCCATTCCTTTCCTGCTCATCTTCGAGTACTGTGAACTGGTAAGTGTATGTGTGAGTGTGTCATATTTGAACAACACATGACATATTTAGACAAAAATTAAGCAAAAAAATTTAAAAGACGTGTGGAAAAATTAAAGGAGTAGTTCACTTTTAAAAAAGCCTTTGCTGATAATTTGCTCACACCCATTTCATCCAAGATGTCCATGTCATTCTTTCTTGAGTCGAAAAGAAATTAAGGTTTTTGATGAAAACATTCCAGGATTTTTCTCCTTATAATGGACTTCAATGGGAACCAAACGGTTCAAGGTCCAAAAGACAGTTTCAGTACAAACTGCAAACTGTTCAGAAGGGCTTTAAACGATTTTAAACGATGAATAAGGGTCTTATCAAGCGAAACAATCGCTCGTTTAAAAAAAACAAAAACAAAGTTTTATAAGCTCAAACGGTCGCCTTGCTCTGTTCTGTGATGCGCATTTGTGACTCTCCTGTTCGAACTCGTTCATCAAAATGAACAAATCTTTTCCCGAGTCAACTCATTCATTTCATTTGTTGAATGAACCAAATGACATGAAAAAAGATTTGTTCATTTTGATAAACAAGATTGAACCAGGAGAGTCACAAACGCGCATCACAGAACAGAGCAAGACGAGCATTTGAGCTTATAAAACTTAAACGATTTGTTATTTATTTATTAAATGAGTGATCATTTCACTAGATAAGACCCTTATTCTTCGTCTGGAATCGTTTAAAGCCCTTTGAACAGTTTGCACTGAAACTCTCTTTTGGACCTTGAACCGTTTGGTTCCCATTGAAGTCCATTATATGGAGAAAAATCCTGGAATATTTTCATCAAAAACCTTAATTTCTTTTCAACTGAAGAAAGAAAGACGTGGACATCTTGGATGACATGGGAGTGAGTAAATTATCAGCAAAAGTTTTTTTAAAAGTGAACGACTCCTTTAAGTACACCCTGTTATTCAATGAATTTTGTCCCGCTGTTCTTTACAACATTGCTTCAGTTCAGGTTTGCGGGCATCAGTCAATGGCATCTTTGCAAAACCTTGATTCTTTTCTTTTTCAGCCATTCTGGTGTAGGTTTTCCATAACTCCTGTGGTAGCAGTAGATTTTACTGAGATTTTAGAAGTCAGTCTGGACAGTGGACACCATGTTTAATTTGATGTGAGAGGACAGAAGTAGGGCCCTATAAAATCCATTTTATTTTTTCCCAAATTCCGTTTTTTCCGTTTTAATTTTTGCAAATTCCGTTTTTTCCGTTTTAATTTTTGGGAATTCATTTTTTTACCCTTTACTGTTATTTTAGTTGTAAAAAGAGTGTGCTTTTAATGTTAATTATTAAAATGTACACAAATAAAATAGGCATTTACTATTAAAATGACAAATACTGCATGATGCAACTTAACACTGCACTCTAAGTACTTCAAGTAACAACAAAATATGGTTATGAGCTTTAAACTGTCCTGTAAAATAAATTATACTAGTTTATATAAGTTAAAATAAAAACGCGAAATTCCGCGTTAACACTAGATTCCGTGTTAATTGGCCAATTTCGCGATTCCGTGATCGTGGAAATTATAGGGCCCTACAGAAGTAACTCTTAAAGCCAAAGCCCACTCTTTTTAAAGTGTGTCATCTATTCTGACTGTGTTCTTTCAGAGACGCGAGACTGTCGTGTAATAGGAAAGCAGATAAGCAGGTGCTAGTCCTTTAGCACAGTGTGATGCATTGTGATCAATGATGTATTAGATACTTGAAAACATCATTTTTGAAATAATTCTTCTGCATCTGTCTAGCGCTCCAGGTCATCTTGTCTTGCGCTCTTTTCTTGAATCTTGTTTCACAGCTATGTACGGCATCTGAAATTCATTTCGGACAAGTCTGATGAAAGCACGGATACTACAGCGTACCTCATTACTATTTGTTCCCAGCTCTTTAATTAGGCCAGCATTCGTCATCAGTTACTCGGCCAGTGTCTGTCAGTGGGCTGTTTCTTGTCCTTTGATTTATTTTCTGTTTTTCTTGTTCTATTTCGGGTGCGCTGCTTGTGCCTGTGAAGGATATGAGCCGCATAACTGCATGCAGTATGCAGCTCTCCGATTTTCCTCATATCCCAATAAAGCAATAGGCTTCTTTTACTGACACTGTCACTCTCACATCTTGCTGCGTTGGTGCATTTTATCACCATGCTGCAAAAGACACTAGGAACTAGATTATGATTATTGGTAACGCTTCCTTTTACAGTACAGTACTTACAGTGTACTTACCTAGAAAGTACTGGCTAATATAGGGTAAGTACATGGAACAGGGTTAGTTCAGGGTTAGTACTAGTTTTTACCTAGTAATTGTAGTTACTAAAATAAGTACATAGTATTTACATAGGTAACTGGACTGTAAAAGGAAGCGTTACCTGATTATCAACGTGATGTGAACTACACATTTGTGCAGGTAAGTAACAAAATAAATAGGTTACACTTTATTTTACAGTACATGTACCCAGGAAAGCACTGGTAATATAAGGTAACTAACTATTTGGGTTAAGTTTAGGGGTAGGTTAGTATAACCCTAGTTATATTGTAAATACTATAAGTGCATTGTATATACATGCAGAACAGAACTGTGAAATTAAGTGCTACCAATAAATATTTGTATATAATATGTAAAATTCAATAAAAAATATATTCGAACAATTCAAACCTCAAAACGATTTGAAAGTATCGTATTTCTAAGATGTCTTTACATGTAGTTACATAATAATTACTAATGCTAAAGTGCTGCAATAAAGCTACGGTGTTTTACAAGTCTCAAATTTGCAAGTGCAAAGTAAAAGAAATAAACAGATGTCATCATTTAATAATGAATTGCACACAGTCTTGCTCATGTTCTAACATAGCAACATATAGTATGCTAACGATACTCTCTGGTTCCTTTCGGTTTCTGCTGCACCTGACTCTGTAATTAGTTCGCTGTAAATCCCAGAGCGGTAGTGGTTAGGAACATCCTACACACCTGACCAGTTGTCATGAACAGTGGCTGTGGTCTGGGGTCCTCTGGGCCTGAGCAGGTGGATGGCTTCGAGCCATGTCGCCCGTCTCCAGAGAGGTGAGCTCACTGCGGCCCGCTGTTGCGTAATGCAATATGGGCTGCTTCCTTAGCTGGTGTTAGGGCTCGGGTTTCGACCCAAGCCGTTCCTTCCCAAGTCGGAGTGAAGCTTCACACGATCCAAGAGGCTGAGACTTAGACCAATTTGTGTTTATGGTCCTCTTATGACTTTTCATCTCAGAAGATGGGCATTTCATTGCTCTGTTCTGGCTTTGTTTCCCACCCTAGACCAGTTTGTATGGCGTATTGACATTCTTATTGAGAGGTTTGGTTGAGGTCGTCAATGGCTGAGTTCAGAAAAGCATACTAAATTGGTTTTATCAGCGTGTACTGTAGTATGTTTACTAAGCACAGTGTGTGGTTTTCTGTACGCGTGACCTGCTATATTTGACTAAATGTGCAGGATACATACCAGATCACAATTTAGTGACACACTTAATATATTGATCAACCACATTTTCTCATTCTTGACTCATTTTATCGGACTGGAAGAAATACATTTTTCAAGATAATTTGATTCCAGTCGGTTAATTTAACATGCTTATTTCTGTGTTGGTTTTAAAATGCTTTCTGGTTGCATAATATTCACCTACAATTTCACCTACACTGTCGCTCAAAAGTTTGAGATAAGTAGATTTCTGTTGCCGTTTTGAAAGAAGTCTCTTCTGCTCACCCAGGCTGCATTTATTTGATCAAAAATACAGTCAAAACAGTTGTGGCATACATTTTGTGGCGTAAAGAATCCTAAACAATTATTTTAGGATTATTTGATGAATAGAATGTCTGTTTTCTGATCAATTTAATGCATCCATTTCTTAAAAAAAAATATATATATATTGACCCCAAATTTTGTAATGTTACTTGTGTACATTTTTAAATATCAGGCAGAATACAAGTATCTATTTTCAATTATACTACAAGGCTGTTGAATGCTTGAATCTGATTGGTTGATGAATGTGCAGTAGGGCTGTAGTCAACCAAAGAAATCCTTGGTTGACCAAAGTCTTGTCCTGCGCGACGATTAGTCGCCAAAAAAAAAGACGATGTTTTGATTGAACATTTTTGAGCAATTTTCATAGAGCATTTATAAAACAACAACGAAAAAACATCAAAAATATATAAAACTATAATAATAATACAATTCTTTGCAAATTAAGTGATTTTTTTTAACTGCAAAGTGAGGAGCACTGTCCTGACAGTCACAATCGCGCACCTGATCACACCATTCGCTACAAAAAAAATATAACTGCTCTGCCACATATAATGAAAAGTCCAAACAAAAGCTCTCGTTTATACAGAGGCCGTATATTCTTCTTTACTTTCAAAGCTATGGGTTAACTTTCGTTCAGCCGATCTAGGCGTTTTAAAACAAACACACAAAAAAAACCAAATAGCCTAAAAAACAATCCGAATAATAACAGGCTGTATTGTAGGACCCCATTTAGGTTTATTTTCGTTCTGTTACATTATTTAGGCTATTTTCAAATGCGTAAAGTGTACAAATAAAAACAAAAACATATCAAGAAAACACAATCTATTGAGTCAGCATGATAAAGCCGTTAAAAGGGACTGCTCACGTCTTTTGCGCGCTCAAGTTCGTTTTCAAATGTAGGCACGCGCATAATGGAAACGCGGTCACAGTGCTACGCACTCTTTTTTCCAAGTGCGTCCACGCCACATTGAGATAGAAACATATATAGTGGATAAAAACATAAAAACCAAAACAAGTAGCGTTCTAATTGAATGAATACAGCTATATCCCGTACTGAGCGCGCAGCAGCAGCGCAGCCAGCCACAGGTGCGGACCGAGTGTTATTTGTGTGCGCTAAACTGTGGCGCTGTTAAAATATAGCCTAAATTAAAGCATTTAAAGTTGGGGATAAAACATAGGCTAATTATATTTAGAATACAGTAATATATAACTGCTTATAACGGAATAAATATCAAGGAGTAAATCATTGAAAATGTCTTTCTATTGGAAAAAAAATAAATAAAAAAATGCAACTGGTCGAACCAATAAGAATGTCAGTCTAACGTGCAGAGGCGTGCAATTTTTTTCAGGGAAACGCACGGGTAAAGTAGCTAGTTTTGACCGCCTTAGTCCACGTCAATTCACCAAATTATTTCAAAGGTCCTTACTAGGGATGGGCATGATTAATCGACGATCGATTATTGATCATTAAGAATTTCGTCGATCACGTTAATTTGTTATCGATTATCATTAAACTAACGCTGCTGCGTTGCGTAGTGTGAGTGGAAAGTGGACGTGTTCCCCGGGCTGGTCATGTTAGCGCGGAGGTACCTGTGCATCCCGCCGGCAACGTCAGTCCCCTCATCAGAGCGGTGTTTTCAGCGGCTGGACTGAAGCATTTGTTTACACTCGACGCGTCCGCACGAGGGAGGTGCGCGCGCAGTCTGCAGAGACTCGCGCTGAAGTGCCAGGCCAAAGTGTAAACATGGCTTGAAGGTCACCATGCAGGTTGCGGTCACGTCTGACCCCCGATCATGTCATCAACATGCTTATCTTTTTCAACAAAAATCAGTAGACTGGAGCAGAAGTTGTATGTGAGTTATTTTTTTATGAAGCTTTAAGTAGCCTAGCCGGTAGGCTAATCTCCCTCACCCTTTCTCGACTCCGTGCCTTGATTGAGTTACATTTTGACAAAACCTGCTGTCAGATCTAAATGTTATTATGTTTTTGGTTAAGTTATAAGTTATTATTATTTATTATTTTGGAACAAACGAGGGTCTCACGAATGCCAACTCGCAGCTGCAGGTTCAGTTGCGTTGGTTAGTAACGTTAACTGTTAGAGCACCGCCGCGCATATCTTCAAATTTAGCCTAACCGAACGCCCAGTTTAACTGCTACAAGTTGATCATCTTGGAATAAAGATCTAATCGAGGAAAAACATGCTGTATTTTTGTATTTTCATTACATTTTTAATTTATAAAAAGTTAAATAAATAATAAATTTGAATTTAAAAATATTAATGATTAATCGATAGTCGATCGTTAATTCTTCCGACGATCGACTAAGAGAAATTAATCGAATGCCCATCCCTAGTCCTTACACATTACAACAGAAAAATAAACAAAACCCACAAAAACAACGACATATAGTAAACAAAACGATATAAACGACAAATTATTTCCATGTTTTTGCCACAAAATTATGTACAGAGAGCATATACTCTAGTCTTTTTCTCCTGCTCACACACACATGCAGTACAGACACACTCGCACAGAAACGTGTTGTCAGTGCTGCTATGGTTATTTTATTGGTGAAATAGTTTAGCAACTTAAAAGCTACATGCCATTTCTCACTAGCAAGGAGATAACGGCTCTGTTCTTGAAGCAGATAAACGTACATTTTCTCGATAAGTTGAGAACGCAGACTCGGGATATTCACACACGCTTAATCTTTCTTGCTAGTAACATCTGCATTAGTCTGCTATCAAAGGCTCAAGCCTCATCTACTAGCTTTAAAATGACGTTTTGGAATTAGCAACAGGCATGGGATAAGATGCTTAAGAAATTAGTCCTACCCTCAAGACTGTTTTATGGACAAATCCTGACAAATGTCTTGAAATACATCTTCTGAACAATGTGTGAGGTGTGGTGACCATGGTGGCTGTATTACCGGCTCAGGTGTGCATTATTTATTTTTAATAATTCAATGATCTGTCATCAATTATTCCTTGCGTATGGTTTTTCATGGCCGATTCATATTACCAAGCCAATTTTTATTTTTTACAAGCAAATTGGCCAATTTTGATAAATTTATTTTTTATTTTTTATTTTTTTTTACTATTTACATACCACTTCTGATACTGCATCTCTATTGTGAACATGTCAGCACCAGCACTCTTCTAATGAGTCGGCTGCTACTCATTTCCAGTTTGTAAGGTGCAGAACCAGACTTTTTAAGACTGTTCAGTCACTGTGATTTTTATCTTTTACTTTATATTAAAACGTTTGCTCAATGTTTTGCTCTACCGAGGTAGAGAGAAGCACATCTGAAAGCTCTTTGGATGGTTGATTTTCTTTGTTTATCACTGGTAACCACTGGTAACCCTGACACAGTGCATTTTGAGAGAAATATAGCCGCGGGGTGCAACTGGAGCTGGTTTGCAGAATGCCAGTTGCTCTCTGATTGAGTGACAGTCTCTCCTGGAAAGGCTTTCTTTAGGGAGCTGCTCTAAGCATATACGTGTTAGTGTGTTTAAAGGAAGACATTATCCCCTGCTAAGATTTTGGGAGGGCTTTCGTATGTTTCACAATGTGCTGCTCTTAAAATTGCTTTAAAAACATCAAACAAAAGTCCCCCTGTTGTGAAAATCCAGCTTTTAATGTTGTTTATGTGTTTATGTGGTGTTTTTAATATGCTTTAAGACAAACCATGTGTAAATTCATAAGTCGACAGCATTGCTGAGTATTTTCTGCTTAAAAGACAGTCTCTAAAACACGGATTGAAATCGCTGGTGTTTCTGCATCACAAACGACCTTGTAACCAATCAGATCAGTGTGTGATCGTCAACCAGTGGATCTCTGAGCTGAGTGAGTGGAGGCGGGGCTCATTTGCATATTCATTAGAACTGCGTATACTAAATGAGGCAAGGGTGTCGAGTTACATTCCAGCTATTTTAAGCCATGTAATTTTGGTGATCAAAGATGCGATTAAAGGAATACAATTATCGATTACAGGGGGACTTTAAAATGTGTTAAGAACATGCTTGAGCCATGTGTCCCCCAAAATCAAAAGGAAGAAATAAATAAAAAGATTTTTTTACCCCCCCACCCATTTTGTGAAAAAAACCCTAAAAATTGGGGATTTGTGAGAATTTAATGACACTGACCACCAGTGAGAACAATGGGTATTACAAAGAAAGTTGAAAAGTACAACATCTGTTGGCATAATAGCATATGCAAGAAAGTTTAATGGTACTAACAATGGGCTGCATGATTTTCACAATATTCACATACTATTGGGTGGATGTTTACTGACTCATGCTCTTTCATTCATATCATAGACTGGTCATAAAAATGAGTTATCAGTTTTAAATATGGATAGGTTAAAGGCAGAATTGATGGCAGTTTGACAAACCTCATGTCGTGTGCAAACAAAGCTCCTTTCCCAGCTTGCTTTACAGGTTGGCTGATTTAACAGAAAGTTAATCATATATAGCACGGCTGCCAGCTGTAACGCTGTTTCTCCATTATCATTCCAAAGGGAGAACTTCGCCCTGTGTGTCGCTAGGAGTCTGAGATATCAGGATCCTCTCGAGACCAATGTATACGCACTGCTCGACTTGTGTAATAATCCTCAGTCATTGAGCGAGAAGAGAGAAAACTATTCCAAAGGACGTATCAGAGTAATGTATTTTTTATTGAAACATGGCTACAATTTTCATGCAGTTTTATAAACAAAAGAAGCAAAAAATCAAGTCAATGATTTTATTGTGACTATTTAAAATAGCAAAAATACAGGACAGTTCATTTTCTCTATGCAAGACTCTGCAACATAGTCAGAATAAAAAAAGGCCAAAACAAGGCTTTCCTCCATTGTCCGCCAGTTAAATTTACCAGGTTTGTACTGAGTACTAATGCAGTAAGACCTACTTCTGTATACACCTTATTAATGATGCATACTATGTACTATCAAGCAGATACACCCAGAATATAAACACAACACACTGGTTTTCCACAGAAAACCAATATGAATGAAGAACTCAAGAGCATATTCTGGGCTCATCTGCTTGCCGTTATGCATCATCAAAAAGGTTTATATTAGTGCTGTCAAACGATTAAAATATTTAATCGCGATTAATCGCATTAATGTCATAGTTAACTCGCGATTAATCGCACATTTTTATCTATTCTTAATGTCTTTTGATTTCTTTTTGTTACATTTTTTTCTCATTTTAATGCTCTTATCAACATGGAAAAGTGGATTGGCTTGTTTAGTGCAAATGTTTTTTTTTATTATTATTATTATTGAAAATAACATTGGAATAGTGTTCAATTTCACTCTAACATATATAGCCTAAATAATTTCTCACACAATGTAACACTGTCCATCAATAAAAGGGTGAAAGAAATACTGACGAGGTCCTGATATTGACGAGGGGGTGGAGAATTTGCATCATCTGTGTTTGTGTGTTTGCTTGGCCATCATCAAGTGGTGTTTCAGGCTGGACGTGCTGCGATGATGATAGCTCAGTTCATAATGACAAAACATACAGATCGCTTTGGTCTTGTCAATGGGACAATTTGGCAACTTTTTAAAAGTAAACTTTACATTCAGAATCTCATTGGCATCCATTTCGGCGTCTCGCGCTCGTCATCCACTCAAAACATAACGTTACTATTTGGCCGGCTCGCAAGCTGAAACGAGTGTGTGCGGCACAAAACGTCCCTCGCGCTGCGCTCTGAAACCCATTCATTTCAATGGCTTGCGCCGCGTGAAGACGTTTCGTTGCTTCTTCGAACCAAAGCGCAAGCGGATCTAGCTAGACCGGAAACAAAACAACAGGCACGCCGCACACACTCGTTTTGGCTTGCGAGCCGGCTTTGAGTGGATAACGAGCATGAGACGCTGAAATGGATCAGGACGCATCCCGCGTCCTGTTGCAAAAGTATGTGAAAAATCTAGAAAGTTTGCTAGGACAAAAAGACCGTTAATCGCGCGATAAAAAAATTAACGCCGTTAAAATGGGTTTGCGTTAACGCCGTTAATAACGCGTTTAACTGACAGCCCTAGTTTATATGGAAAATTATCTGTAAATATCATTGTTAGTAGTACTTTAAGTCTCTTTAAGTGTTTTTTTGCACATATTTTATAATGTCCTGCAATTTTTAGGAATTGAATTGGCGCACAATTGGCTCACCTATTTAGTTTTTCTTCTTTTGAGAGGTGATCTAAGTATTCATGGCTTGAAACAGATGTAAAATTGTGCTGCATTTCTATGATTCAATGCAGTCTCTCCTAGAGCTAAACTGGCCTTTAGTCTTTTGGTCCAGAAACCCAGCACAGCTGAACAGCCCTGATCTACCCGCACTGTCTTGCTGCTACTTTTTTATTTTTAAATTACTGTGACACAGCATATAGTAGTCACTATTAAACAGGCTTTCCCTTATTTGGTCGAGTTATCCATCCGGCAGCACGGCATCTGTACAGAGAGAGATACTGCCCCTGTGTGGCTAACTCCACAAGTTACCTTTCACACACAGGCTGTTCAGGCTGGTCCACAAAACTGCTGTATGTGCTGTTCTATTTGCTTCCCAGGATGCTTATAATCATGTTTCAGGAAATTGTTTGGTGGTCTTAAAACTTGACTCTGTGTGTCTGGGTCGTGAAGTCTTACCCTTGTGTTTGTGTTTTGGTGTGTAGGGGGACCTGAAGAGTTACGTCTCTCAGCATGAATGGCTGTACAGGAATGGAGAACTTCTACAGCTGCAGAAAATGGCCTGCGAGATTGCTGCGGGAGTCACCCACATGCACAAACACAACTTCCTGCACAGGTTAACCCTACAAACAGCTCACTTTACATCTAAAAGATGCATTATGTGTCTCAGTGATTTGACATTTCTTAACCTTTATGCAAACGTCTTACAAGTAGGTTTAATGTAGGTTCCAGCCTTTCTCCTCAGTGCATGCTGTCCTCGTTTTTTTCCCAAAAAAGGCCACAGGGCTGTAAAAGGCACCGTTGCACTTTCATTCTTCCCCTTCCAGTCTTCTAGAGGAAGGTTGAGTTATCTAGGGTGTCTTGCCATGCTGAGCGCGTCTGTACCCTCCTGCATGCTCAGAATATGCCGAAAGGTGTCCGATTGCACAGCTCCTCTGGATTATGGGGGTAGTTGGCTGTCCTCCGCCGCTGGGATATGATGATTCTGCGTTTTGAGCGTAAGAGGATCCCCTTGTATGGGGCGCGGAGCGTGGGCGGGGTCGTCTGGGATACAACTCCAAAGGAGGCATGGAGATTCCTTGCTGCTGTTGTGGCCGTCATGAAAATACTTGGGCTCTTGGATTTTGGGTTTCAGAGGTGATTTACTGCAAAACGCTGTTTGACACTCCCACTGTGGGCATCTACATGAGCTCATTCAAAAGCGCAGTGGTATCTTGGGAAATATAGCCATTTCAGCAGCTTTGCATGTCCAAATGCAACTTTTTTTAGACTGCTCATGTGCTAAAGGCCCACTGAACCTGGTTTAGAGTCTATTTTTGGGGTCTGAGCATTAAATTAACTCTTTTAACCCCTATTTGTATGAGTTTATGCACAAGAGTATCCAGTATATGCATCAAAAGAGGCTCTTGGTTGAATGTCTCACCCACTACTCGGGCAATTGCACAGACACCCACCCAACATAATGTGGCGCTATAATAAGGAAGCTGTAAGCTCACTGTGAACACTATGGTGGTTTTCCACTGCGTGGTACAGCGTGGCTTGCTTTTTGCTGTTCCACTGCGTTGTACAATTTGGCTCGGTTTGCTTTTCCTCTGCAGTTTAGTACTGCTTCAAAGTGGGTGGGTTTATAGACTGCTTGTTCAATTTGCTGGAAAACTTTTTCATTCATAGTCGCAACATCCGCTCTTCGCGACCAACCAGAGGAACGTCTACACCTCGTCTACTGACGAGTCACCACGATTCAGCCATTTCTTTTTTTTAATGTTTTTTTTTTTAATACAAAAAAAGTTGTTTAACCGCCAAAAACGCCAAAGTGAGCTGTACCGAACCGTACCATGCAGTGGAAAGCGCCAAAGTGAGCCGTACCTAGGGTTGGGTACCGAAACTCGGTTCTAATAGGGAACCGGTTCTGATTTAAACGGTAGTAACCAGACCGAATCAGAATGAAAATTTCGGTGCCTGATTTCGATGCCTGAGTCTGTGGCATGCAGTGGCATGAGGCGCACACACGCAGTCTCTCGCGGTCTCCCTTGCCCTCTCCGACGTGCGCGCCCTATACGGTTTATTGAAGCACTGTCTGATCTGTCTCGCACGCGCGCTTGCTCGCTCGCACTTGATTCCGGGAGATTCGAACTAATTTGCGATCATCCGGGAGCCGTTATCAATATGCGGGAGACTCCCGGAACGTCAGCTGATACGTTCTGATATGTGAGGGGATTAAACACACGTAAAATGTACACGTGAAATGTTTGGCTGCATTTCACGTGTAAAATTACGCGTCAGAATAACGATTGTCAATGGATATAGAATCACCATTCGCGCCGCCTTGACGCTCACATCTTCATATTATATTAGCACGCATCATCTGCTCCAGAGTTCTCTGCCGAAAAGCAGCGCGAGATATTTGGCGTCTTTGATTTTGATTTGATTTATTTGACCCTTTTGTTTAAAATATGATACATCTTTGCACCATACATTAAAAGAAACAAAACAAAGTCAGGATAACACAATAAAGCCCTAGGGCTTATTTCCATTGTGGTCCCGGGGGGAGGGGGGAGGGGCAGAGCAAGTGGCAACAAATCAAGCATCAATCATCACATCTATATATACATACATACATAAACACATTTACCTATACATATCACATACATATACACACACACACATGTTAAATAGAACCATCAAGACAAAACCATAAAATATTATCATGCTAAGATTGACATCTGAGCCATTTTTTCAGTGCCAGCTTAAAACCTACTACACTTCTGATCATCTTTAGATTTCCTGGCAAACTGTTCCACAAGCTTGTTGCTACATACAAAAAGGACTCTTTACCTAAATTACTCTTAACTCTGGGAGGTACAAAATCAGTAGCGCTGCCCCTGGTGGAGTAGCTGTGAACATCTCTCACTTTATTAAAATAATTAATCAAATATTTGGGGACCACCCCATGCACAGTTCTATGTACCATGCACAGGTGAATCTGAGAAACTCGATCTTCTACTTTTAACCACCCAATAGCCTCAAAATGAGAAATATCAAGATGAGATCTCATGGGGAGGTTCAAAATAAGCCTTATAACCCTATTTTGAGCAGTTTGAAGCCTATGTTTCAGGTGCTTTGAGACACCATTGTACCAAGAGCAACACGCGTAATCAAAATAAGGCTGAATTAGAGCACTTGCCAGAATCAACATTGCTCTTTTGTCCAAAAACTTAGAGATTCTGGACAAAAAACGTACTCTTTGATTTACCTTGGTAAGCACCTTTTGCGCTTGGCCCACTCCAGACAAGTGGCAGTCCAGCACACAACCAAGGTAACTAACTGAGTCCTTTACATTAATCTTGCTATCCCCAACTAAAATCTTAAAACCAGGGGATCTTCTCAGCTTTATTTTTGACCCAAACAGTATGGCTTCCGTTTTCCCTAAGTGAAGTGATAGTTTATTGTCTGACATCCACCTGCTGACTTTTGATAGTTCTACACTAAGAGTTCTTTCAACTATGTTTTTATCTTTATGTGAAACCAATAACGCAGAATCATCTGCATATAAAAAAAGTCCACATGAACATACAGACTTAAGGTCATTTATATACAGAAGGAAAAAAAGTGGGCCTAAGACACTGCCTTGAGGAACCCCACATTCTATATATTGTGGTTGAGACATTGTTCCTCCAATATCCACCACCTGCTTCCTGTCCTTCAGATAAGACCTCACCCATCTGACTGCTAAGTCATTAAAACCAATGGCTTTTAATTTGCATACCAAAATACCATGGTCAATGGTATCAAAGGCCCTCTGTAGGTCTAACATGACCATACCACAAAAATGACCTTTATCTACCTCCCTCCTAATGTGGTCAGTTAAATACAGTAAACAGGTGTCAGTGGAATGTGATTTACGAAAGCCAGACTGAAACTCATAGAGTAGATTGTGTGATGCTAAATATTTGTCAATCTGTTCAAAAATAATCTTTTCAATTATCTTTGACATACTACACAGAATAGAAACAGGTCTATAGTTTCCATGGTCTAATTTACTCCCTTTCTTGTAAAGTGGAATCACTCTGGCAAGCTTGAAATCATTAGGGAAATATCCTTGCTCAATAGACAAGTTTATGATATGGGTGATACATGGGGTTACAACCTCAGCAGCATCTCTTAAGAATCTAGATGGAATATTGTCAAGGCCAGTAGCTTTTGAGCTATTTAGGTTCTTAAGCTTCTCAAGTACAACGGCCTCTGACACCTTTTCAAATGAGAAGCTGTCTGCTTTGACCTCTTGCTGAGCGTAAAAGTCAAAGATGTGACTTTCACCATACTGCCCTGACTGGACAGGTAGTTTTTCCACCAGTTTACTAGCAACTGATGAGAAGTAATTGTTAAAACTATCTGCCACTGCCACCTTTTCTGCTGTGACATTATTCCCCAAATCAAGAGTTATGTTACTAGTTTTTGTTTTCAACCTGTTACTATAGCCAAACTGCTTGAGGGACTTCCATAACTTACTTGAGTCATTTCTATATTGCACAATTTTCTCATTAAAATAGGCCTTTTTAGCATTGACCACTAATCTGCTCACTTCATTTCTCAACTTTTTGTACTCTGCCCAATTCTGATCATCTTTGTTTCTCTTGAATGTTTCATACTTCTTATTTCTCATCCTAATTGCCTCGAGAATATCATCACTTATCCAGGGTTCTGTCCTCTGTTTAACTCTTACTACTTTAAAAGGGGCTAATTTATCTACAACTTCTAAAAACATACATTTAAATGAGCACCATGCTTTATCAACTTCCTTACATTGCAATACAACAGACCAGTTTATTAAATTCAAGCAGTTATCAAGTGCTTCTTTGCTATACCTTTTCAGCGACCTGATTCTTAAAGAGCTATGACAATTGAGCGCTGCTTTCTTGAGCTTTCGAGTACAGAAAACAATAGAATGATCACTCAGACCATAATTAATTACCCCACTTTCTGTTATCCTAGACTTTTCTGACACTAGAACAAGGTCAATAATGGTTTGAGTGGAAGAACAGACACGTGTTGGTTCTTTGATCAGCTGATGTAAACTAAATGAACGACAAAAATGTGTCAACGCCTGACGCAGTGGGAACGAAATATCAAACTGGCTAAGAGCTTAACTAGTAAATGACAAAATAACATGACTAGTTAAAGGAGACAAAACATGGGAACCTGTAGCCATGTCGATATTATATTACCCTGGTAGTAATCTCTATTAATCTCCAGTATAATTACATTGTTTGATATAATATTGTTTTATTTGATATTATGTAAATATTAACTTTTATTTTATATTAGTTTTATTTATTATTACCATATGTTACTTGTATTTATATTGTAAGTTAATATTGTGTCCAGTTTGGCCCTGTAAATAAAGGGGTATTATTTTTTTTGGTAACACTTTACAATAAGGTTCATTTATTAACATGAACTAACCATTTGTTACTGTATTTGTTATTCTTTGTTAACGTTAATACAAATCTAGCTGTTCATTGTTTGTTCATGTTAGTTCACAGTGCATTAACTAATGTTAACAAGATTTTAATAAAGTATTAGTAAATGTTGAAATTAACATTACCAAAGATTAACAAATGCTGAAGAAGTATTGTTCATTCTTTGTTAATGTTAACTAATGTAGTAACTAATGAACCTTATTTGTAAAGTGTTACCATTTTTTTTTTTGACAAAGTGTGTGCGGTTTCGTTTTCTGAAGTACCGTTTCAAGAATCGTTTAGGCACCGGAACCGTTTAAAAAATACCGAGTAGGTACTGGTATCGAATAAAACCCAACCGATACCCAACCCTAGCCGTACCGAACCGTACCATGCAGTGGAAAAGCGCCAAAGTGTGCCGTACCGAACCGTACCTAACCGTACCATGCTGTGGAAACGCGCAAAGTGAGCCGTAACGAGCCGTACCATGCAGTGGAAATCACCAAAGTGAGCCTTACCGAACCGTACCATGCAGTGGAAAAGTGCCAAAGTGAGCCGCACTGAGCCGTACGGAACTGTACCATGCAGTGGAAAAGCACCAATAGTAGCAGGAATAATTTTACCCCCTGATTTCCTGAGGTCTGGCTAATCTCTGTCATGGTGTTTTCCACTTTATTTCTGATTTCTCTCAAAAGAAATCACATAAATGTTTATATTTTCTTAATTTGAAATGACCCCTGTTTATGGATTTTAGTTAACAATAATAACCCTGGTCTGCACATGTGAATTTTCCATGTACAGCTTAAAGCACAGATCTGCTTCCCTGTGACCTGCCAACAATACTGTATTTGCCCCTTTTGCCAAGGGCCAGAGTATCAGGTCTAAAATATCTGTCCATTTATCATGTGGCGGGTTCAGTGAGCACGACTAGAGTCAGCGGTTTCGCAAGAGAGGGTGTAAAAGAGACAAATCAGAAAAGATGGCCAATGCTGAACTCAGATCTGCTGTGTTCACAAGCTCAGTTTGAGCGAGACCCCATATGTCCTCCTATCCCACTTACTGCCTAAATGGGCATATTGTTCACCTCTGGAAACAGTATTTCGGTGCTGTTTGCATGTGGATAAGCTCCAGCATCACTGTTTTTGTTGAAAGTAGGGCTCAACAAAGTAGCCTGTTACTTAGATTTGTTTTTGCCTTGCCAGTGTTTTCACTGACCCTACCTACCTTATTATCATCTGTCCACTCTGTCAGCATGCACTTATACTGATTGGACTCAAAGTGGATAGAGATGATGACATCTTTGTGATTGGTTTGTAGCCAATTTTCAAACAGTTGATTCCTGCTTTAGGCTGGTTGTTAATGACATGAGAAGGGGGCAAATAGGGACGAAAATCTGGATCACGCAACTTTAATATGATTTTTTAGTATGTATTCAGTATAGTTAATACATCACACTACAAGAGAACCATTTTATATGTGAATGTTTTTTAAAAGCATGCCATGTATTTTTTTTTCTTCCAATCACAGTGATTTGGCTTTGAGGAACTGCTATCTCACAACAGACCTGACTGTCAAAGTAGGAGACTATGGCATTGGCCCCACGAGTTTTAAGGTAAAACTTTAAAAGGCATCATTATTATATATTTTTAAATTATTATTTAACATTTTTCTAACATCATTTTATTTTTTCCTTACAGGAAGATTACATCACCACAGAGGATGACCAATGTGTGGCACTGCGCTGGCTCTCCCCTGAGCTGATTGGTGAGCTGCATGGGGGGTTGATCACATCAGAACAGACTAAACCCAGCAATGTTTGGTAGGTAACTCCAAAATGATAGGTACCTTACGTTTACTTGTTTAACAGGATGCACTTTTGCAGTCTCATGTCTTTTTGAAATTAAAAAAGTATGTAGAGGGAAATGGTAAACGGCGGTACTGATGTTGTGGCCTCTCACAGCATTCGGCAGATTAGAGCACTCTTTAAGTGAGGTACCACTACACTTGTCTGAATACAGGGTTGTAAATCAAAGGTTTTGACTCTTATAGCTTCTGTGAATCATTTTGACTGACCAAATGATGGATTGGATGTCAGCCAGTTATGTCATGAGCATATTAGGCGGCCTTATTACAGACATAACCCTTATCATTTTTGTGTTGACTATGGATATTGGATTTCTAGTGTCTTTGTTAGTTTAATTTTTGGACATTTGAGTTACATTAACAAATGACCTGGATTGAAATAAAAAGTTTTATTGTTAATATGCTATCGATGTAATATTACAATTCCATTATTCAATCACATTATATTTCTACATGTGTTTTCAGGGCACTGGGTGTGACATTATGGGAGCTGTTTGAAAGTGGAAAGCAGCCGTATCCTCACTTGTCAGATAGAGAAGTGCTTCACCATGTGCTCAAGGATCAACAAGTCAGACTTCTCAAGCCACAACTGGACTTACCATACTCAGAAAGATGGTTAGTCCTTCACAGATTAATAACAAGATCAGATTCTCTCTAGAAACGTCTTAATTCTATGCTTTGGTCTACAGGTATGAAGTTCTACAGTTTTGTTGGCTCCCTGCGGACAAGAGGGCCACTGCTGAAGAAGTCCACCGCCTGCTCACTTACCTCCGTATGCAGGGTCAAAAAGATGTGGAGGATGACTTCGAGCAGCGCTGGAGCTCTCTCAAACCCAATCCCACTACTCGTCAAGCCACCGTCAGTCATTCCTCCTTCCCCATCCTGGAACAGTTTGATGACGGCCGAGAACCAGACGAGGTGCTCACAGTCACCGAAACGAGTCGTGGACTAAGTTTTGAATATGTGTGGGAGGCAGCCAAGCATGACCACTATGACAACCACAATCGTTCTGCCTTGGACACTACTTTGAATTACCACAGTATGTTCTTTCCAGTGCCACGGCAAGATATTCAGGCTCACTTCCCTGACACTGTAGCGCAAGCAGAAGATGGCAGAGTCCCAGGAACCTTGCCAGTTTTTGATGCACATAAAGCATCCTCTGGAAATGACTACTTTATTAAGCTGGAGGAGCTAGATGAGAGTGAAATTGGGATGGAGGAAAGTCAGGGTGCTGAAGGTACCAATGCTTCAGAGCAGGATCAGTTTGTAGTCTTACAGGATGTCCGATTGGATGAATCCAGTACAGATGCTGATTTCTTTCATCAGAGTATTGACTCAAAAGACTCTTTCCTTCAGGACAGCCACATATGGTCCTCGAGTGAACATGATAGCCCTTACCATACTAACATTTTCAGTGAGGGTGATTCAAAACTGGAAGATTCTCATTCATTCAAGGGAGGTCTCTTGGAGCTCCCAGAGATGAATGTACAGAAGAGGGATTCTGATGGTGAAACCAATAATAACGAGGCAAGTAAGTCTTTTTTAGGGGTTGGACCAGAAGCCATTCATCTGGAGATCTCTGAAAAGGACAGTTCAGATGTAATGATGCTTCTTAACACTGAGAAACTGGCTGACAACTTCTTATTTCTTAAAGATAACAGCCTAATGAAGGACAAGTCTGCGCTTTCACAGCCTGACTCAAAAAATATAGAGGAGACCATGAGCTCCATTGTTGAGACGGATGTCTCAGATAGTGTAAACCTTACAGGTGAGTCTTTGAAATCCGCTGTGAATTCTACGCAGCTGAAGGATGAATTCTTGGACTTAGTCAGCCCGATTTTAGAAGATTTTCTGTCGCCTTTGAAAGGAAATGAAACAATGGTGCCTTTTGATATTTTAGTAACAGGACAGACCTGTAGCAACCACCTGCCAGACTCAAATGGCTCTTTGCATTCCCCAAAATCTGGGAATTACTCCTCTTCCGAGTCTACCTCAGAGTGTTGAGGTCATTGTTGACAGTCCATCCAAAAGTCATCAGTTCCTTGAAAGTGCCACTACAGATACACTGCATATGTGCATAGATGCCAAACCCCCAAGCCTTGAAGAATGCTTTGGATCCTCAAAGGAGAATGGGCAGTATAAAGGAATCATAGACACAGCTGTGCTTAGCTTTACTACTTCACCTGTTGGTGAATGTACAGAAGGTGGCCTCACTGAAGGTCTTACAAGTAGTGACTCAATGAGTGATATAATGGAACTAGATAAGAAGACCGCCAATGATATTGCACTCTTAGAAGCCATCGATCAAGATCAAGAAGCTTTATTGGACAACCATGTAACTCAGGACATGTCCTCACTGTTGGTTTCAGACTCCTGTCTTGACCAAATAAGTCAGGACAGCCTTCTTGATGATAGCACCTTATCCACTCTTCCAACCATTGAGAATTCAGCTGAAACGCCAGACTCATTAGATTCTTTGGACATGCATAGGGATGTGGTGCATGGACAGTCGTTGGAAAATCCTGTAAATAATAAGCTTCAACCCCCATACAAAGCCGCTGACAGTGGGTATGAAACGGAGAACTTGGAGTCCCCCGAGTGGAACTCGCAAACAGGCTTGAGGGATTCCTCTGAAGAGAATGAGACGAGTAGTGCCAGGGAGCCTATGCCACTGGTTCCACCGGAAATCGTTGTGTCTGAGGTGGACAGTGTACCTGACGTTCAGGTAAATGCTGGTGGAGTTGATCAACAAGAACTTGGTGAAGTCCCCTTGGGAGGAAACTACAGAGACTCTGCTTACTTCTCAGACAATGAGGAGCTAGATAAAAAGAGTGATGACATTGGTGGAAGCGGCCCAGGAGATGCTTCATTTTGGCTTCAGGGTAATCGAGAAGCGGGCGAAAGTCAAGGAGCTGAAGCTGTTGGGGAGCATTCGGTGTCCGAGATATCCCTTCAATCTGCAGGTCCTACTTTAGAATCAACTGATGGTGATGTACAGACTCCTTTGCCTGAGTTGGTTCTCACCACTGAGGAAGATTGGAGCCAGGATAAACCATTGACTGTTGATGACTCGGACCATACTAATGCCCATGCAGCCCCAGAACATGCAGCAACACCACCTACCTCAACGCAGCCCTCAACAGACGTCAAGGTCCATGCAAAGCTTACAAGGACATACGCTGGCGAGGGAACAAAGAAAAAAGAGCCAGATATGGAGGGGAGGTACTTAGGAAAGCTTGATGGCTCCTCAACGGAATATGGCACTGAGGATGGAATGGATGCTGATGAAGAAGATGAGAACAGTGATGAGTCAGATGACGATATGCGTGCCTACCGATTACACAGCTCTAGCTCTGAGTGCAGTGACGATGATGTTGTGCACCCGGTACCCGTTATCATCTCGGACAACAGCAGTTCCCTCAGCCTCAAAAGCTTACTGAAACCCAAATCCCTTCAGACTGCTAAAGCAACATCAGAAGAGGGCAGTGATGAGAATAATAGACGTGGGGTGTCGTTCTTTGATGACGTCACTGTCTACCTTTTTGACCAGGTCAGATGTTTCCCTTGCATTCTTAAATCTTTTTAAATACAACTTGATTCTTTTTTAAGAGAGGCTTTTTCTATGCCTGATTCCCTGTTTTTAAACCAAATAGGAAACCCCAACAAAGGAGCTTGGTGAGCATACTCTTGACCCCACTAGTCAATTGTCTGATTTCAACAGTCCAGTGTCCTCTTCCAGCTACTTCAATAGATTTACCAACTCTGAGAGCTCCACCGATGAAGAAGGTAATGACTAATGTTAATTGTCTTCTTTACGGTCATGGTTGGTGGTCCTGGACCCCTCCAAACAGTGCTCTTTTTGGAGGTTATCATTATCTGACACACCCATTTCAGGTCTCATGTACCCCTTTTCCACCAAAAGAACTGGTTCAGAACTGCACCGGTTCTAAGTTGGTTCTGAGGTGCGAACCTTTTCCTTTTGTTTTTCCACTGATTAGAGCGCCCAGGGAACAACGTCGCTGTTCTGTAAGCATGATGTGGTAAAAGAACGGTTCTAGTCCAGCAGAGTTGGTGCCGCTTTGTAACCAGTTTTCCTAGCCGAGAACCCGTTCTTTGGCTGTCGAAACTCAAAGAACTGGTTCGCGTGCAGGCACCCGCTCCGAACCGGCTTTAAAAATGCTTTGGTGGAAAAAGGGTAATGTTGTCCCCCAATTCCTCTTATACTATGCCCTAAATGTAATGTACTCTTTTTAAGAGGAACAAGTAGATACTTTTGAGTGTGTTGCAGAAGGCAAGATTTTGGGACTACCGTGTCTTAAAATTGTCCTTTGTCACTTAGTGACCTGCATTCTGCCATCATAAAAGTAGCCTGTCACAGTTAACATCCTCATATGCACACTCCACATTAACACTACTAAAACAATTCTTGCTGCCTCATCAGAGACATTGGTCTGCTAGTTGTGGGTCTTTCATGCTGAAAACTCTTAATAGTTTTTTGCATAATGATGCATTTATTAGTGGCCAAACATTTCTGCTTTACTATTGTGCTATATTTATTAAAGTTTACAATGTTTTCCAGATGAAATATAGCATAATTTTTAGGTTAGATATTATAAATAACTCAAACCCTTTTCAAGCCATCTCTACTTAACTGTTGGTCTTAGGCACATCTGCCTTGCTTGTTCTTTTTATTTACTTTTGAACTGAAACCTCCTCATCCTCCCCTCTTAGGCCGTGTGTCCACCAAAGCATTATTCCACGCGCCTGGCATTTGTTTTTAATTGTTTTCAATGGGAGCGCCGCATTTTGTCAAACGCCATGAGCGTAACGAGGCGCTGAGCGTTTTTTTCATGCTGAAGCGCCGAGCGCCAGCGTTTTTACTGGTCGCGAGAGTTGGAAAAATGTTCAACTTTTGATAAACCGCAGCACTTATCACCGTCACTTTTTACCCACCAGTCCAATCACAATGGAGGAAGGGCGGGACTAATACCACACTGACCAACTGTCACAACATTCTTTCTGTACAACGACATCAACCAACAGAGCTAACTGAACAAAATGGATAAAAATAAATAAATTTTTAGTATGAAACAAATTATCTGCGAAATCAGTTTCAAGTAAACTGTGCTGCGGATATTCTGTATCATAGAAACGAAACGTCTCAACGAAAAAACGCTGCGCTGCCAAAATGCTCTCAGAGCGCCCAAAGCACAGCGTCTTCAGCAGAGCATATAGCGTTTTCAGCTGGCTAAAAATGCTTTGGTGGACACACAGCCTTCTTTTTATTTGGCTGTACTTCTGAATTGAATCCTCCTCAAAGCGCATTGGGTTGTGGGCAAAATCAGCCGTTAGAATGGGCACAGATCCACACTGCACAAATCTAGCAAAAACAATAGACCAATGTTACATTTGGTGTACCCTTTTCAACATACTATTTTTAGGGATGCACGATATATCGGCCACATTATCGGTATCGGCCGATATATGACCATTTTTAATGTTATCGTTATCGGCCCAACAAGAACATTTAGCCGATAACTAAAAGCCGATAATGTATTATTTATTCCTTCAGCTGAGGCACTTTAGATGTGCACTGTTCAACATGATGCTTTTAAATTGCTTGAAATATGATTGAAATCACTTTAAAAAAGGAAAATCCAGTTAAAGTGCAAAATGTGCAGCGCAAGTCTGTCATATCGACTACACAACATTAAAATAAGAACATCATAATTGTGTTTGTATCTTGGCTTTTAATGAGGAAAATCAAAAATTGTCTAAAAAATTTGGATTTATCGGCCAAAATATCGGTTATTCGGCTTACCGATAATAAAGAATTATCGGTATCTGCAAAAATAGTCATATCGGTGCATCCCTACTATTTTTTGGACGCTTATTTCTCATACTATTTATGATGGAAAGTGTGCACATTGGGATGCAGGGTGGGAGTCTCTATTAATGAGCCAATGAGTTCAGTCAGGTGTGTTTGAGGAGGCGTTCAAAATATGCTCTGTGGCAGATACTCCATGACCAGCACTGGTCTACATTTGAACTGTGAACCCGTTAAACCAGTGGTACTTAACCTAAGGCCAATCAGAAACCAAGTTGGTGTCTCTGCGAATTAAATTCTTTTAAATTGGCATGTCATCAAAGAGCCACAGTTGACTTTAAACCTTTGGATTTGATTCACAGGTGGTGCGTTTGAGTGGGATGATGACTTCCCTTCTCCAGAGCCCAATTTTCTTGCAAAAGCAGCCAGTGATCATTCTGCTAGTCGGTCCAGTGGGACCACGGCAGCTTCTAAGTATCTGTCACCACCCCCTGCGAACCGCACCTTGGAGCAGAGCTGGAACAGTCCCTCCAACTACACGCGCTTCTCCATCTCTCCAGCCAGCATCGCTAGCTTCTCCCTCACCCACCTCACAGACTCCGACATTGAACAAGGGGTAAGTTGGACACAAACATCCACGCATGAATGGCACCTCAAGAATCTTAACCTCTGAATCCTGTTTCTTGTTTTCTTTCTCAGGAAGTGGTGAAGATGGAGAGAAAGATTAACTAATCTTTCGGAGACGTGTAAATGTGACGGATATATTTGCTTGGAAGGTTTTGATTGCTTCTCAGGCAGCATTGGTATTTATTTATTATGAAGGGGATTGCACATGAGATATGATTTGCATCGCTTTTCATCAGTGCAATTTGGAAGAAACTTTGCTTCACATATGCTTTAGAAACTTTCACGCGCTTCCCAAGTGTCCTGCCTCACTTTTGTTTCTCCTTTTGCTCATATGCATCACTTCTTACTGTCCACATTTTACTTCAAAAGGATAAAGCTGAAATCGTATCGGACTCCTTCTTAAACACTAACGAGCCAATCGACTCAAACTCAGTTGTGCAATTGAAACCGTACAATACTTGCCTTTTATTTTAACACACTGGATTTTTTATTTTTTTTTTAAATGTGAAATCTAGTGTGACTTGCTTATTTATATGATTGTGTATCAGATTAGATGTCCAATAGAAGCTGTATGGGTCTCTCCATAGATATTTTTGTACAGTGTTTGGACCGTTCGTTCATGACAACGCACCACTTTCACCCAAGCTACAACTTTCATAGTTCCAGTGACATGTTTTGTATTACATGATGTAAAAGTCAGGATATGAGCAGCTGAGCGGTTTCGGACATGAGACGCTAATAAGTCTTAAAGTAGTGAGCAGTCATTGTGGTCTATTCATGAGGAAGTCTTAAGGAGTGCAGCATATCAGGGCTTTTTGTTGAAGCTTTGTGGGATTGTGTATTGAATGGGCCGTCGCAGTGCCTCACAGCCCCTCTTTTCCCGTGTCTTCATCCTTGCTGAATGTTGTGCAAGTTTTGGGGATTCTCACCCATCTAGAACATACCAAGGTCACATTTCACCTCAAAATCAAAAGAAACGTATATTTCGCCAGAAAATGCAGCCTATTTTTCTTTTTCGTTGTGGAATTACCCCCTACACTTTCATTACTGTGATGTGAAAATAAGTAATGATATTATATTACAATGGTAGTTTTACCGATTTAAAATGCTAATGATATTAATAGATATTTTGCAATATACTTATATTTTTTCTCTAGATTTTGGATTGAAATGTGACCCAGACATTTTTTTTGTTAGATTCACTTGTGACTGTGGATTGATCTACGAGTCAGCGAGTAATTCTGAACGGTGGCACATAGAGACTAGCTCGCAACTAGCAAGACTTCCAGGTGATGGCTACTTGCGAGCATCGAAATAGGAATACTGTTCAATGGAAAAACAAAAGAACCTCCTTACATTTCTGATTCCCTCTTTAAAAAGCAGCTTGTAAACACTCAAGGGATTGGAAATGATTTAGTTTTTCCTCTTTTGTGCATGTATTATTCATTGGACCTGAAAGTCATAGGCCACATGAATCCTTTATATTTGCCAGTCTTGCTGCTCCGAATGCTTTTCCTTTGGGTTGACGATGAACCCGATCGACTAATGTATATAGCCTTGTAATGTATATTATCTTGTATCAAATCAAGGTGAAAACGACACAATCAGAGGAAAGCACGTTCAACATCGCGGTTCAATCTGGAAGAACGTTGATTTTTGCTATGACGTATTTGAGATTGTCTTGCATAAATTGGGAGGCTGGTCATTTGTAAAGGTTATTGCTGGAATAATCGGGTTCATAGCTTCTACTTCCCCTTGTAATTCAGTACAGTAATCTCGTTTTAGACCTGTTGAATATCTGTATTACCAGCACTCAATCGATTTTATGAAAGGAAATTGTTTTATTCTACAGTATACTTTGCTTAATCTTGCACATCTTTAAAGTGAAACTTAATGTTGAGTTGTTCTCCTGTATATAAATGTTTAATTTTGTCTGTAAATTGGGTATGATGTTAGGAATAGGTATGAGGACTGATTTTTTTTTGTAATTTAATGCTAAAATGTGACATCACAGGTGAGAAGTGATCGAAAAAGACAAATTAACGATGGAATAAATGGGGAACTGCAGGTCATCATGTCCTTGTAACTTGTAAATTTTAAAAAATGGTGATATTTTTACTTCATATTGATGACGATGATCATGCCTAGTGTCATTGAAGGAATGGTTTATAATGAATTGCTCTGTTTATTATGGAATTAAATGAAAATGAACTTCTGTCTTGTATTATTTCTGTCATGCGTTTTTCACACATTCTTTTTTCACTGGTTCAAGCATTGGTGCGCGTTTGGGGAAGGTGCATCAGACCAAGATAAGATGGGGTAAGTCAGTTTATTTTTTTATTTTTGAACTTTTTCTTGGTGGTTCAGACATTTCTTTACTTGAATTCACAAAGAAAAACAAGCTGGTGCTTTTTAACAGATCTTTATTGGAAAAGAAAGACCACAGTAGGGAAGTTGAAGTCAACAGCATTGTCTACTTAAGTGGACCAAATAATATAATCAAACCAATAACATAAAATGGGTTTCTACCAATTACAGAAACAAATACGGCTACAAGATAATGACAAAATGACATCAGGTGATTCAAATCATACATGTACAGAAATCAAAAGAAGATCAGTCACACCCAGAAGCTTGTTTTCACTGAGGTGAAAGTTTGTTATTCAGGCAAGAGGAATCAAAAGAAGAAGAAAAACAGTCTCATTTGGTTTGAAGGGCACTGGGCAGAGACAGGAAGGGTGTCAAGAACAGCAAGCTGGGACGTGCAATCAAGCATGATGAAGGTGATGATTATGAGAATGATGGGGGTATTGTGTGAGGAGCAGAATGACTAGCAGCTCACAGCATTCCCGTTCGACTCTGAGTCCGGCTGGGCATTGGACTGCGCACGGCCACACGCTGCGCCTCTAAAGAGTTCCCTCTCACCGACAGGTGGTCCCAGCCGCCCTGTTGAAGAAGTGACTGTGTAAAGATCTGTTGACTCCAGCTCTACATTAGACCTTGTGTAACTTTTGCAGAAATTATACACCATTTTTAAAATTGGAGGCACAGTGAGGAGGCACAATTCAGCATTAGATTTAAAGGGGTGGTATAATGGCCCTTTTTAACATAAGTAAAATAAGTCTATGTTGTCCCCAGTGTGTGTATGTGAAGTTTTAGCTCAAAATACCCCACAGATAATTTTTTACAGCATGTTAAAATTGGCCCTTTTTGAGGGTCAGTAAAAACACAGTGTTTTGTGTGTGTCCCTTTAAATGTAAATTAGCTGCTGCTTCTGGCACAGGAGGTGGACCTTCAAGAGCTTGTGTGTGTGTGTGTATTGATACATTTCTTTAAAAGCAAATATCTTCCTTTGCGTTGAACTTTGCTGTTGTTGTTTTTGCTCAAACACTAACTAAAGTCCAAAAATTTAAATCATAATCAATCAGCCCTTTAATGTGAACAGTTTTGGAAAGACTTACCCCGATACCGAAGTCCCAGCTCAGGCCTTTCGGCTGCATGGGCTTCACTCCCAGTTTGTGGCACACAGTTCCTGAGCTTTCTAATGGATAACCTGGCACTTTATCAGCTATTATCCAAACCTGGACAGATAAAACATCACAACCAGTTTCACAACCATCAAAACGTGTTTTTTCAGTTTCAGTCAGAAGGTGCAGCAAATACAAGAACAAAGGGCCTAAGACAGAGCCCTGTGGAACACCATATTTTAGTTAGGTCAGGTGACTTTAATTAACTTTAATTAGTGATCTGATTTAGGATTTAAACCAGGGCGAAGAATATTAACTCTTTCACTGCCAGCCAGCAACATCATTTTTGATTTTTTTTTTTTTTTTACAAAACTGTCATGGCCCCCAGAATATTTTGTTGGATGAATATTAACATGCAATATATCAAACAAAAGAACAGAGCCTCTACTTTTAAACTACAACAACAACAAAAAACACTATTGCACTTCATGCTTTCTTTTGTTTTTTAAATCAACACTTGAATGTGGGTTTTTCATAAAAAAGCAACATTTTGAACAAAAAAGCGGAGAAAATCGTGTGTTTTTTTTCTCTAACTACATCGTGCATGAGCAAGCCTTTTTTTAATGTTAGTTTCTGCTTGGTGTTTTGATCAAAACTCATAAGTAAAGGGCACAAACCTGGTCCAGTGGCCCCACGGACACCTTGCACACGTTACTGGAGATGAGTTCCCATGCAGAACCCTGAGGATAGCTGGGGGTCAAACCCTGTCTGTACCACAGATTACCTGCACAAACAGACTGAGCTGATGATCTGTATGCAATGATACACATTTGATGTCATCAGGTTGCATTTTTAATTCAGTGAGTGTCTTCTTGTTTCTTGGAAAACAAATTACTCTTAATCCTTATTTGTGTAAAAAATGTCCTTTGGCAGACAAATCAAATCAAGGAAGTTAAGACTGATGTTTAGGGCTTGGTATTCATATCATATTCACATAACGTTGGAAAAGCACCTGTGATCTGTTTGCATATTTCACATTTTGATAAAATGCAGCTAATCATTCAGGTTTTCATAAATAGAAAAACGTGCACGCTTCTGAATCGACACTCACAATGAAGAGAGTTATTCCGAGCACACACAGCTCGATTCAACCAAATAACAAGAGAGGTGTGAGGAAACAAGTATCTCACTGTTTTCATCCACAGCATAGACGGAGGTCCTGCCCACAGACACCTGTTTGAGCATCTGCCTCAGCGGGGACGGGATGTGGTACCAGCACTCGCCTGAGAAATGACCACAGAAAGCATGAGGCGTTTAACACAACTAAACTGTAGTCATTTACACTTAAAATCATGAAAGGCACAGCTGAAAATAACAAGAATACAGTAACTTAAAAAAAACAGTATTAAGCACTATTAAAGGGGACCTATTATGCCTTGTTTTCCCCAAGTTTTTCCAAAGTCTTGTTTTTGTTTTCTCCTAGAATCGGTTTTCATACTTAAATATTAGATATCAGATATTAGTCCTAAAAGTCCTAAAATATCGCATAAAATCTAGTAATAATTCATTAATATTTTCACTGTAAACTAATTTCAACATTAACACTAAAGTCAACATTTCAAAACTATTTTTTATTTTTATTTTAGTAAATCATTTTTTTGTGACTTGTGATCATAACTTAAAAAGTATTATTCCCAAAATGTAACAGGTCTAATTTTGAAGTGCACTAAATGCACGATATCATGTTCATAAGGAGTTATTGAAAGTGGAAAGTGTCAATCATCATTCCCTGGTTTAAATGGGGATCTTCTTCTCACCAGCCGGATTGAGTGCAGACACGGAGCCCCGGTAGAAGACGGCCCCGTCCCTGGCGATGGCCCACACCTGGTGTCCTCCTCCTATACAGATGGACTTGAAGGGCTGGTCTGTCCCGATGTGGAGCCAGGAGTCGCCCTGTGCTGAGACACAGTCAGAGGTTAGAGGACACTACGGCTCAACATGAGAACAGACAGAGCCAGATTCACTCTCTGAACACTGATGTAACACATTCCCAGACATTCTTTTATCAACACTTCAATGTGGGTAAGTTTCATATATTAAAAAAACATGTTTTGTCAAAGATCGGATTCAAAATGATATATGCTGTTTAAATGTAAATGATCACGTAATTTTACATATGCATCTGATCACATATGCTATCGCTCATTTCTGCTTTTTCTTCGCCTGTGTTTTGATCAGGAGAGTCTGCACTCTTTCGGAAGATGTGCAATAGCGCCCCCTACAGTGAAAACATGGAAAGACGGGAAATGGGAAAGAGTTAAGACTGTTGTTATTAACCATTTTGCACTGACTTTCAGCTTCTAGAAAAGACATGGTTTATTAATAATTCTGTCAGTTATGTGTGATGTGTTATTTACAAGACACTCTGAAACTGACTGAGACAACCAGGCTTTACTTTTCTGGGACTTGCGCCATTGGGGATTTGGTGATTACTGATGTCACCGTTTCAAATGAAAAGTTGGTGAAGTGTAATGTGTGTGTGTGGTGCTCACAGCCGGGTTCTCTGCAGTGACCCCCGTCCGGCACAGGACATCCCCCTTCTCACTGATGGCCCACACTGGAATCTGCTCCAGGCCACTCTGAGCCACACACGGCAGGACGGTGACGTCCGTCAGGGGGATTGGCGGGACCTTCTGCCAGGGGCCCCTGAGGCTGATCGCACACTTCCTGTGAGATAACACAACATACTTCCTTACACAACTCTGACACACTAGAAAACAAATCATGCTCTGCGAAATCAGAATGACATAAAGAGTCATAATTATGAGATAAAATCTCAAAGTTATGACTTTCAAATTCAAAACAATCACATAAAAGTCATTATTATGCAATAAAGTCACAACACTATATATATATATATAAAGTAAAATATATAAAGAATTATGGCACAAGTTAGATGCATTGCAGATTAATACTTGAGTCAATTACACTTTTAACATAATTTCAACTTTTTATCTCATAATTATGACTTAGTGTCATCATATTGACTTTTTTGTAATGATGTCTAATTCATAATTTAGAATTGTTGTGATAAATTTTGATATTTGAAGTACGAATTTAGAATTTTTGTAATCATAATTTCGACTTTTAATGTCATTTAATTAAGACCTAGCATGTAATAATTTGGAATTTCTTGTCATCATTTTGATTTTATCTCATAATGACTTACTATGTCATCATTTTGGATTTTTATGTCATAATTTTGGATTTTTATGTGTCATAATTTTGACTTCCAGAGCTGTACCC